>JAUMHN010023933.1:0-29806 GCA_032360265.1 Heliamphora ciliata | reverse complement strand
CCGAAGTGATTGATTAATTGTGTTCAGATAATGTACAGTACTTTGAGTCGTCAATGGTTGAAATTTTCTCCATGAGATCAAAAATACTGATGAGTTGGGTAATGGCATTGTTTGTCCGATGATTGATAATTAGCTGACGAAAACCACATCCGATTTACGTTGAAGAGTTCCCCCTCGTGTGCTTTACTTATAGGTTTGATTATGCTAAACCTGTACAGTGGGTCTTTGAATTCGGCATATCAAAAGGTTAAATGGCGTAGTTGCGAGGAAAAGAGGATAATTAAATCGGATTGTCAGTAACCTAATTTATTTATTAGGAATCCATATCTTAAACGTGGGGAGTATTCAGTGCATTTGATAATTGAAAACTCAAGACATAATTTGGGTTAGGGCCGGGAGTTTAGTCAGGACCTTTAGTGGAATAAGTTTTGGTTCGTGCGAGAAATGATCTAACTCGGGGACAGAGTTAGTGATATCCGGTTTTCTCGTACGGTTAGACTGAGTCCTATACTTCCTCGTGATCCCTCACGTAGCCCACTATACGCACGGTTATTTTTCTTATTGGTTTCAGTTATTACTTAATTTAATTTGAATGACGTTTTTGCCGCCGGGAACATTCAGGAATTAAATTAAATTGTTGGAGGACGATTTTAGAATTTGTCACACCTAGGGATTACTCCCTAGGTGGCCGGCCCTAATAGGGAGAAGATGCATTTGTTTTATGTTAAGTTTATATTCCTTCTTATCCTTTTAGGAATGTGTGGATATATATACTTAATATAATATATTCTTTTATATTATAAAAGGAGGTTTCAAAACAAAAAAAAAATCCTAATTCTCCTAACCTAGCCGTCACTCTCTCTCTCTCTCCCTTTTGGCAATTCATATTTTGCCTTTTGGAGATAAGTGTGAGAAGAAACCAATGCAAGAATACACGAAGATCTGGAACGGTGCCCACTCGCCGGGATCGTCGCGTGCGTCGGGATATACGTTAGAAGATCGTTGGGTCATCTCGGATCATTGTTCGGCATCAAACAAATTTTTTCAAGTTTTTTGAAGGTATATTTAATCATAAAATATCATATTATTTTATTTTTTTTCATGAAAATCACACAACATCATTTTTTACGGTTACGACGTCGTTCATCGAACTTTTTCTGCTGCGCGGCTCTAACAATGGTATCAGACCAAAGCTGCATTTTTCATGAAAAACATGTCTCCTAACCTTTGTTTTGCAACATACGTCGTTATGATCCGGTTCATTAATCGATTGAATGTATGGTTTATTTATATCGTATTTTGACCGCGTATCTCGACGGTTTTTAAATCAAGATTAGGTTGAATGTAAGTCTCGCGAGTGGAGGCATATGTCATTTGATGTAATTTATATTTCATTCGATTTATTTTTCTGGATTCATCTTGTAAATTGAATCACATAACGGAGATCGTAAACGGGAAAGAAAAGCAAGAAGGAGCGGCGGCAACCTGTGCGGACAGCGCACTGTCGATGCGTTCGGCAGCAGTTTTTGAGGCTTTCGAGAATTTTTTTCGAAGTAATTTTTTTGCTAGAATTAAGTTCAATCCGTTAGCTTTCCAATGGTGGTTCGATGGTGGCAAGGCGACGATGGGAAGGGGTCCGAAAAACTTTTCAAAGAAGGTGTTGCAGAATTCCGTCATGAACAGTGATGCGATTTTCGAGAATTTTTTCGGGGCACTTTTGCTTCGAATTTTGAGGTGATTTTTTGCGGAGATCTGGTTTGGGATGTTAGCAAGTTCCAGTAAATTTTTGAGACACTTTCGGGTCTGAGTGACGCATCAAACAACCACTGGAAGTTAGTCGCGCAAAGCTGGTACACAGCAGAATTTTCGGCAGGGTGAAGAGGCTGTTTAGACTTCTTTTTCAGACTTTTTATGGCGATCCAGCGGTGGTCCGGGGCTGTGACGGTGGTCTGGGGACTGAGGAAGAAGGTCGAGTCTTTGACGGCTCATTTGGAGTTTCAAAACCCTAACTGTTTAATCTTTAATCCAAGACCTCCCAAACTCAAGATCCAGTCGACTGACCTCCCAAACTCAAGATCCAGTCAACTGACCTCCCTCGGAAACTATTTTTAAGCTACGATTTTTGCCTCCAAAACCTTGAATCGAAACCTCCAAACTCCCATCCAACACTCTCGGACATACACACGCTCAGGCCTAACACTAAGACCTCAAAAGAATCACCCGACACCCGATTTCATCCACCAAAAACGATGAAAAATGGTTTTAATTCCCAAAACCCAACTTTTAAACAAAATCAGATCTCATGCATTTTAACTTGTAAAAACACGCACATTTACACGTAGTACCCTTATAAGACATGAGAGTCTTTTTTTTTTGGTAATTAAAAGTATTATAAAAAAAAGAAAAAAATACAAGCATACAAGGGGCATTCCCTAGGCCTTACAAACCAACCCCAAGAAACAAAGCTAGAAAAATAGGCTTTAGGCTTAGCCATAACCGGGAATCAAACAAAAGCACCTAAAAAACAACAAGTAAGAGGCAAGAGAAGAACGCGGCCAAAACAAGAGAAAAGGCGAGAAAATGGCGCCACAAAGCAGAACAAAACAAGCTGAAACCTATATATGGGCAACCAAAGGAGTGGTAGCCCAAAAACACTTCTCAGCCGGCCCCAAAACCTAACAGAGCAAAAAGCCACCCCATTAGAAGAGCCGATGGATGCGTAGACCATGACGCCAATAGCAAGGATTTGCTATTGGATCGTTGAAAATCGAACCCCGGGCCCCGAGAAGTTAGAGAGAAGGCAGAGAGAAAAAGAAAATTTAGTGGAGAAGTTTTGAAAATATCTTTTCAAAATATCTAACTCCAGATATTTATAAGCCTCCAAAATATCTTTTTTTTTTGAATTTTTGAAATTTTCACCGCAATGCCCCACGATCCCTGGAACCAACACCGTATGCATATCTAACCCCGATCATGTATTAAAATGTATATAAACATGCAAAATTGAAAACGATAAACACGCGTTGAAAAATGCCGAAAAAGAAAATGGGTTAGGGTCTCACAATACCATTTAGCTGTACCATCGTAGTTTGCCAATGTTCATAACATTTTTCATGTGTCGATGTTGAGAAAGTACGAACCTGATCCTAGTCACATTTTAGATTGGAAGGAACTCTATGACGACGAGGACGCTACTTTTGAAGAATAACCCGTAAGGATAATCGATCAACATGACAAGATTCTTAGAGAAAAGACCATCCTGCTCATTCGATTTCTTTGGAATCACATTGGAATTGAAGAATTAACCTGGGAACAAGAGGAAGCCATGAGGGCAACTTATCCCCAGTTATTCGCGAATTGAAGTACGATATGAAATTTTCGAGATGAAATTTTATTTTAGGGGGGTAGAATGTAATGACCCTGCTCAGACCCTAATATTAGTGATGGATAATCCACGAGGCCAAAGAATACGGAGGAGGGTCAAAACCCTAACTCGAACTAAAAACCCTAAGTTCGGCCTCAAAATCCTAAAAAGGTCCAAACCACAGGCAACAAAACCTTAGCACCCGGAGAGTCTTCTTACATTCCAAATGAAGTAATTATTATGAAATAATGAATTAAAAATAAAAAAATCCTCAAAAATAGGGTAAAATGACCGTTTTATCCCTAATACAGCAAAAAGTCTTAAAAACTCAAATTTTGACACATGGATACCCTAAATTAAGAATTTAAGTACAATTAAGTAGAAAAGGACAAAATAACATCAAAAATAACAAAAATACCCCTTAGTGGTGGTCCACCTTGGGGAGTGTGCCAAAAAGTGACTTTTTGCTTTCTTTTTAGCTTAAAATGATGAGAAATGTATTAAATTAAGCATTATGATGATCCAATACTTGTTGAACTCCAATACTTGTTGAACAAATAATATACATAATAATATAGCGTTATAGGTCAACAAAAGCAAACAAATCATTATTGAAGTTCATACACAACAAAATAAGTCAAAAAGTCATATATAATCAAAATAACTTAATTTGACTTAAAAGACTACATCTATTTAATCAATTGCTATAAAAACTATGATAATACTTGAAAATACTATATTTCTCATAAACATACTAAAATAATAGGTCTCAATAGAAGAAGACACCAAAAAGATATATCAAATTAATTTTTAATGTATTTTGTTACACAAAATGGCACGTAAACCAATGCAAAACCCCTTGATTGATGGGGGTCAAATTTTTGTCCATCAAACTAAACCCTAGCTATATTTATCTTTCCTATGTCTGAATTCTAACCCTCAAAAGTTGAATCAATTCAAATCAAACTCAAGTTTCATTTATTAAAATGAAGAAAAAAGTCCTTTTTTGGTACTTTACGTCCCCCTCTTGTCCCCTAGCCTTTGCTTATATAAAGGAAGCCAAACACCCGCTTCTCTACATGAAAATTTTGGCCAAGTGAGGGAGAGAAACCAGAACTCCTTGATCTTGAGTGTTAAGGTGAGTTTAAGGAAGAAAAAGGAAGAAAAAAAAAGAAGAAATCGAGGAGAATTTCGAAAGCTAAGTCCAAATCCATCCTCCACCCTTCTTTGATCTCTCAAATAAGTAAGTAAAACCTCTAAATCTTATGTCTAATATTTATCAAAATACCCCTCAACTCATCTCTTTAAACACTTTAAAAATCGAGAACCGAAAATAAATCGAAAAGGCGTCGTAGTTGAGAATTACGGGCTGTTATGTTTATAAATGATATGAGATGTTGTTGTATGTTATTATCTTTGAGTTTGATGATGTCGAAGTGTTCTGGAGCCCTGATATTAAAGTTTAAAACACAAGTATGCAAACAAATGGAACAAAAACTTGACATGACATAAGTAGAAGACTTGGACCCTAAGAGACTTGATTTTTGAGAACATAGATGTTTCTGACCTGAACTTTGAAACACCATAACTCAATGTAGAAAATTGATGTAAGTATGTTATTTATGTACAAATTTATATTTTTGTATTATCTTTCATCCGATGTTGGTTTCAACCCATTTTCATAAGTAGAAATCAAGATATTGTAATTTTACCAAAGTGTGTCGTTTTCTGACCAGTCAACACTACTTACTTGGAAACCCTAGTTTAAAGTGAGATTCGAACTTTGGTCAAAACATTCAAGTTGTAGGTACTATGTATATCTATCTAACCACAAAAAATTAGTACAAAATATTGAGTTTGAATAGGTCAACACCCCTTTTAAAGTCTCTGTTGAGTTTCAACTCTCAAAGGACACTTCTGTCACATAGTTTTATATAGCCTAAAACCCATAGTTTTAGTGACATATTCCAAAGGTGGTCTATATGAACATTATTGCTAACATATTGAAGTACTATTTGACCACAAATCAGACCTTAAAGCCTCAAGATGATACCCCAAAACCGTTTCAAACCCTCTGTCCAAAACCGGCTCTGCTGAGTTTTGGCGGATGATAGAACCTATTTTCTAAAATGACCAAAATGTCTAACTTGTTCCAAACAACTACCCTTAACTCTAAACATGAAAATTGTAGGGGAGTGGATGATCTAGAACATACTAAAAAATGGTCTCATTTGAACTTGATATGATACCCCAAAACCGAGACCAACAAAAGCATAGTTTTGATAAAATCTTGAGAAAAGTGCTGAACTATTTTTGCTTAGGATGTTTTGTTCACCCTTTTGCCTTAGGTTTTGGCCTTGGTATTATACATGAGAGTTGTAGAAAATATTTTTATCTAAATGGTGTATAAAAATCATAGCTTGACTCCAAGTCTAGATATCCCAAAATCTTGTTAGCTCTTTTAATTTAATACTTGATTTTTTGCCTTAAAAGTTGCTAAGCGTGATTTGAGTACCCTTTACTATTAGACCCATGTTTTATATAATGATTGATTTGAATTAGTTGATTAGTGCTTTTAAGAGAAAGTATGATGATTTAGAACACATGCTATTATGTTTAAATCATATCTTGAGAATTGTAGTTTGTGCTTCACATACTTGTATCTTATACTTTACGTGCTGTACCACAAATCTTGTCATGCTAGTTGATGTCATGCTGTAGATGGTTGTATTTGAGTTCCATACCATGCATCATTGACATTGTCACTGCATTCTAGCTTATTAGAGTCCATCTGTGCAAACCGTTGTTGGGATGGGCTGTATTGAGATTGCCTTTCTTGATTCTAAGTCTAGGCGTCCCTGGTTGCCATTTTTAAAAATGTTTTAGTTTATACACCCTGGGTGAGTTATCGGTGTTTGAAATGATTTCGGCTTATACACCCTGGGTGCGTTCTCGGTGTTTGAAATGGTTTACGAATATTGTTGGGCACCATGGGTTCGTCGCTAATATTCTAATTTCGATAGCTTAGACTTTTGGGTTGACACCGGTGAAGGCATCACGAGTCTTAAGGTGGGACAAACCGCTTGGGATGAATTCCCCTTGTACACCCTGGGTGCGTCCCCGGTGTTACAGATTTGGTTTATACACCCTGGGTGCGTTCCCGGTGTTTGAAATGGTTTATTGAATATTGTTGGCCTGGAGTATGGCGCGGACCCCACGCCGTTGCCATTGAATAAAACAGCTGTGGAATGACGCCCGGCGATGTGGTTATATTTACAACGAGGCGCGATGAAGGCTTCGGTGATCAAATACCCGTGAAAGTCCACTCTGGTGATTTCCGGCATGGAATTCCTGTTATAATTTGGGTGCATGTTGGGTTGGGTATCTGCATTACATACATGGCATCTCAAATACGCATACTTATTGACTTATCTGCTATCCTGCCATAAATTTGTCTGTCTCCTTGACTATAACTGTACTGGATGTTATATGGTATGTGTCGTGGTGAATTTTGTGTCGTGAGATTAGTTAGAAGGTTAGAGTGTTTTGCTTCTGAGCCTTGGTTCATGGCATTCGTGCCATAGGTGAGGAGGAGTTCTTGGAGAAAGTCAACCCTAAGGGAAAAGAATAGTTGGAAGAACAGGGTGAATTCCAAGAGCACATAGATCCCGCTGATGCATTCTGAAGAATCAAAAATCTCTGCTTTTGTTCTTATATTCAGTTTTTTCAGTGCTTAGCGTAATTTTTGAAATTTCTTGGTGAAACTGTAATAGTTATGTAATTTTGAACGGTTCAGAACTCGTTTATGATATAATAACTATCGTATATAAATATGAATGTATGGCTAGTATATCCTTATATTTATATTTATGTATGTCCCGAAGTGCCCAGAGGACGGGGCACCAAAGTATTTTAGGCTGATTTTTGGTCAGTATCTAGTTTAATATGTTAGCTACATTTTTTATGAAATCACTTTTGGATTTGGCTATTAAAAACATAGAATTTGGGTCCCACAAAAATATGTTACAGAGAGCTCTATCAGTTACTAATTCGCAATAGTGACTTTGGGAAGGGTTTTAACCTATCAAGACTTCATATTTTTTTATCATATTTAGTGAAAAGTAAGCTAAACATGTTATCTACAAGTTTTATGTTTTAACCTATGCTCGGTTCTCACTGTAACCTAGGGTTTATATGTGTACAACTCAGAGTGGTCAATATCTAACACTCTTTGGTAAAAATGGTGTATCTAGAGTTCTACCTAACGAAATCACTTTAAACTAATTTTGTATAAAAGAGAACTTAAAAATCTAGGTCTAGATATAAAAAAACACATTTAGATTATATTTCTACAATTAGTTATGGTAGTTTAAAGTTTGTGATAGAAAGTTAATATGCCTAGAAAATAAGGTTATTTAAGATTTCAGTAACTTATCTTATGATATGTTTAAATTTAATATATTTTCATTACATGCATGTCATATAGTCATACATACCAAGGTTCTAGAGTCTATTCAAGCTATTAAATTCAAAAACACTTAAATGCAAACACATGCAACACTAGATCTTATATGAACAACCCTTAATCTATTCACACACGCCTTTTTGAGTGAAATATTATTTCTTATTCTTAGGGTTGTTTATAGAGATGGATTGAGGGTTATTTATGAGATAATGGGAGAGGGTTTAAGAAATTTACTTACTTGTTTAATTGCTCTAATGGTTGAGGGATGAAGAGACTTGGTTTTGTTGCACACCGCCTTAATCCTCCTAACTTATTCTTCCTTCTTTCTCCTTCTTTTCCCACACTTGGAAAGCTTTGAACACTCAAAATTTTCTAGAGTTTTGTGGCGCTCCGTCCTCCGGGCACGTCGGGACATACATAAATATAGATAAGGGGATTATTCTAACTATTCATTCATATTTACATATCATAAATATTACATCATCAATAGTTCTGAACTGTTCATAAGTACATAACGATTACAATTTTACCAAAATATTTAACAAAAATTACAATACGCCCGTGGAAACTAAACCAAAAAGAGCAAAAGGTAAAAAAAAAACCAATTCTTCAGCTAGCATCATCGGGGTCCGCTGGATCCTTCCACTCACTTCGTTCTTCAATTTCGTCTTCTTCTTCGGGGGCGACTTTATCAACGAACTCATCACACTCACCTGTGCCACGAATGCCATGAGCTAAAACTCATAAGCAAATTTCCTAAACTGTTTAACAAACTCACAATAAAATATCCTACAATACATATCATATAATACCCAATACAATTTTAAGGCCAAATAGATAGACAATTTATCATTTTTAACAGGACAAGCACATATAGGAACAGTGGTGCGAGTGCATGATACAAATGAATGCAATGCAGTTGATCAACCCGATTATAAATCAACCAATCAAATTTTGAGCCACATTTTTACTTTCACGTATGTTAGGTTCCCGTTCATCAGCGTTCCTTATCACAGCGGCGTATAGCTGCTGTTCGGCTCAAGACGTGATACGGCTCAGGACATAACACGGCTCAAGACGTATGTGGCCCATTGTCAACACCTCCATCAACAAGGACTCTCTAATTATGATATTATTCCAAACCCTCCATCCTTATTCTAAATCCTCTGGCCAATAATTTGCGCACAAAATCTTACCCACAAGATGCCCCAAGTGCAATGCAATGATGCTTTTGGTACAACAACTCATATCTTGAAGTACAACTTAACAACAGCATGGTATGAAACTAAACATGGCATGACGTACAAACCAATATAGCATAAAGTACAAATCTTTAAAGCATAAGGTACAACTTGTTAAAGTACCCAGTACAAGCATGCGAAGCATAATCGTAATTTATGCGACATAGAGTAGAACTATCGGTATGAGTTCACTCCATCAAAATTATCATTTTCATACACTAATTGCTCGCAAAGTTCATATAAAGTCTATATGCTCAAGTTTCATAAAATAACACACAATTCGTATACTTAGTAAATTTTATGTAAATATTCAATTGCTAGTTTTTAAGTTGCGATAGTATTTTGAAGAACTTAGACATAGATTTAATTTCTAAAATTTTAACACCCATTAGATAAAAATATTTTCTACAACTTTCATGTTTAGCACTAGGGTTAAATCCTAGGAAATAAAGGTCATTTGATTTAATTTAGGAAAAACCATTCAGCATTTTACAGAGAAAATCACAAAATTTGAGCCTCTATTGGCCACGGATTTGGGGTATCATTTAAAGAGCTATGGCTCTGATTTTTTGTGAGCTTTTATTTCAGGGTGTTCCCTACAAGTTTTATGTTTTGTGCAAAGGAAAGGTATTTGGAAAAAGTTTGAGATTTTGACCAATTTATAAAAAGGGTTTAGTCAGCCTAAAAAGGGTCTACAAAGTGTGTTTTTAACAGAGAATGCTCAAAACCTTTGGGCCATCGTTCGAGGGTATTTCGGGCTGATGTTTGCTCAGTATTTAATTTAATATGTTAGCTACATTTTTCATGTTTACCACTTTTGGATTTGGCTTCTAAAATGTTAGGTTTTGGTTCTCACAAAAATGTGTGACAGAGAGGTCTGTCAGTCAGTGAATCTTAACAGTGACTTTGGGAAGGCTTATTAATCTATCAAGACTTCATATGTTTTGCACATTATTGGTGGAAAAAAAGATAAATATGTCCTCTACAAGTTTTACGTTTTGACCTAAGCTCGGTTCTCACTTTGACTTAAGGTTTTTAGGTCTGCAACTCATAGTGGTCAAGATCTTACACTCATTGAAAACAATGAGATATCTGGAGTTCTACCCAACGAAATCACTCAAAACAAATTTTTTATGAAAGATAACTCAAAAATATAGATCTGTACACAAAAATCACTTTAAAATTATATTTCTACGATTAGTTATGATGTTTTAAAGTTGGTGGCGGAAAGTAAATAAGTCCGAAAAATCAGATAAGTTAGGGTTTTTGTTGCTTAGCTTGTGTTGTGTGCATTCTTGACATGCTTTCTTTGCATGCATGTTATAAAATCACATAAACCAAAACTCCAGAATACACACAAGTCATAAAACTTAAAAATATACACATGCAAGCTCTTACAAAACACAATCTTGCCCAAGCAGTCCAGTATTTGCATCTACAACGCCTTTTTTGAGTTATTCTTTATTTCTTTTTCTTGGGGTTCGTTATAGAGATGGAATGAGGGGTATCTTGAGGGAGAATATTAGAAGATTTAAGAGAGTTTCTTATCTCTTTTGATGCTTAGAAGATTGTGGGAGGATAGGACTTAGCTCTATAGCACCTCCCATGAACTTTTCTTCTTTCCTCTTCCTTCCTTCTTTCTTCTTCCCTCCTTCTCTCTTTAGAACACTTAGAAATTTTGAAGGTCTCCCTCTCTCACCCTCTCAGTAGAAAATACATGTGGAGAAGGGTGTTTGGTTGTGTTATATATAACAAAAATTAAAATGGAGACATAATAATTACATATAAACATATTTTTTTAATTTTTTCAATTCTCATTGGTTGCATGAGAGGTGTGTGATATTTGAGATATTGCAATTCAGATTTTTACAGGTGGGGTTTCAACCATGTCTGTTTGGGAGACTAAAAAGCTGAATTTGTAGTCAATTTGGGTTTTAATTTGTATTTTGGTACATTTTTGTGAATATATATGTATAAAATATTAATTTTATGTACCTTTTTAGTGTCTAAACTTACCAAAACCTATTATATTAATGTATTTATAATTAATTTAGTCTTTCCATGATTTATCATAATTTTGATAGCAATTAATTAAATAGGTGTAGGCTTTTAAGTTAATTTAAGCTAGTTTGACAAGAATTGATTTTTTGACTTATTTATTGTGTAGAAACTTTAAATAATAATTTGTTTACTTTTGTTGACCTATATTATTATATTATTATGTATATTACTTGTATAAAAAAAATATTAGGTCATAATAAGGCTTAATTTATACAATTTTTTCTCAATTTTAAGCTTAAAAAGGCAAAAAGTAGCTTTTTGTGCACAATTTCCTAGGTGGCTGGCCATGCTAGGGTAATTTGGTCATTTTTGTTGTTATTTTGTCTTTTATTAATTAATTATATATAAATATCTGATTTTGTGTATTTATGTGTCAAATTTTAGATTTTTAAGACTTTTTTCTGTACTAGGGGCAAAATGGTTATTTTACCCTAATTATAAGAATTTTTTATTTTTAATCTTATAGTTCATGTTATTTACTTAATTTAGCATGTTAAGAGTCTTCTCTGAGTATTAGAATTTTGCCTCTGAGTATCTGGTCATTCTAGGATTTTCGGGTCGAATTAGGGTTTTGAGTTGAGTTAGGATTTTCGATCTTCTAGCGACCTATGATCTTGTTAACTAACCGTTGCTAAAGCTAGGGTTTGGGTTGAATCTCTAGCATGGGTTGTTACAAGCTGGGTTGTTGCATACCTATGTCGTAGGGTTGTTGACTAGCGACGTGTTAGCCTAAAGTCTTATCCTATAAGCATCCACTTTCTTATAATGATATAACCAGTCTAAACTACATACATCCCTGAGTTGCAAATACGTGCATACCTCTGATCGTCATCAAAAGGCCTGGCAGCTTGGATATGTTGTTGGTGCTATTCCGGCTAAGGTTTCGGTTGCTTCCATTGCTGTGGTTGATTTTCCCAGTTCCCCTGTCCTAGATGTGGACATTGAGACTTTTTGCTCCCAGGCTGACCACATTCATAGCAGAGCCTTACCTTTGTAGGTTGACCCCTTTCTTGCCATGGTTTGTCGGCCAAGTAATACGGCGTTGGCTCAATCCTTTTAGAATTGGCTAAGTCTGTTTCTGCCAATTGGGCTGCTTGTACTACTTGAGTGTAAGTCGAAAGCTATAAGTAGATTACTCTAGTTCAGATAGAGGGTTCTAGGCCCCACTCGATCTTTCATGCCCTTGATCCTTCATCCGGTATGATGGTCGCGGCGAATTGGCTCAACTCTTCGAAGCGGTTGATGTACTAGGTTACTGACAGAGATCCTTGTTTTTGCTCCAAAAATTCCCTGACTTGTCCCTATCAGAAGGGAGCTGGGAAGTACTTTTTCAAAAATAATTCTTCAAACTGACTCCAAGTTAAAGCTGCCACATCTTGGGTGTTGTCTATCATAGACCACTAGTAGTCGGCTTCCCCTTCCAGTAGATGCGCTACTAAAGCTACTCGATCGGAATCGGCCTGCACTCCCATGGAGTTAAATAATTTTTTGATAGTTCTCAGCCATTCTTCGTCTACTCTCGGTTTAGCTCCTCCCTTGAATGTAGGGGCTCGTTGTTTTTCTGAGTTCTGATAAGAACCACGCCCTATCTCGTATGTGAGGACAGTTAATGCTGGTGGCAAGCACACGCAAGGTCTGGGCTAATCCTAGCGTCCCTTCGTCTATGAGTCTGTTTGCTAACCGTTGATGGTTAGGCCGTCTACTTGCCATCTGAATAAAGACGGAAGATGTTGTGGCTGGTGATTCTTATTTTTAAGGTCTTTACTGTTTCTAGGTTTTAGGATTTCGGAGAGTTAATTTAAGAGTTATTCATTTGTATTTCTTTTCATTCGAGTTCGAGTACAAAGAGTGATTACAAAGAGCGAGGCACATAACACATAAGGGCCTAACCAAAATAGGTGTGGATAAAATCATCGGAGTTTGACTGTGTAATCCCATGTTACTTCCACGTTCCGTAGTGTTTCCATTCTACTTCCACGTACCACACTCCTACGGTTTCTATGCGAGCTTTATCAGTGATGGCGATAGGAACCTTTGTGTAGGTCTCCGTTAGAGATGTTGCATAAGCTCCTACTTAGCAGTTCTTATAGTCGGTGTTGTTGATCTTCAAAATACATTAAGCGCAGATGCTAGCTGACGTTCTATGCTTTAACTCCAGGTAGAGATCTGCTTCACGACTCGATGATGTGCCAAGTGGTTCTTCTAAGAATGTGCACGACCCGAGTTTCTCGTGAAAGCGCTAAATTCTAATAAATTTCTCATCGATCTAAGTCTTAGGGGAGGCTACCTGGGCAGCGAGTGGTCAAATGTTTAGTTAAGGATTTCGAATGATGTACTAGACTGCACGATACGTGACTGAGGGTTAGAATGCATTAGGGAAGGAAAAGAAATCCTTTACCGAGATTCAAGGAAAGGTTCCTAGATGATCCAAAAGGTATGTTGGATGAGGTCAAATGGTCATGGTGAAGGCAGTCACCGTTGACACAAATTGAGTGGTTATTTGGGGTTCAAATGTAGGTGGAGCAAGAGGAAGACAGTGAACAATACTTAAACAAATACCCTGGAACTAATCTAGTACTACCAGATTCAAATAAAAGAGATGTTAAGTAATGGGTAGCTAAACTAGATATTTGCGCTGAAGTTACGTCGGTCTAACGTACTTCAATTCAAGCATTCATGTCTACTTTCCTAGTAAGGATTTTAAGAGTGTACAAAAGAATTCACAAAAATCACTGCAATAGATTGTAGTTCAGAATCGAGAAAAGATGAAAGATGGCAAATATTTTATCAATGCCGAATGTTCGGAACTGGTAATTAACAAAGAATTTATTTTGAGTTCTACGAAAGAAGAGTTAGTTCAAGGAGGCTGGCTTGAATCAGAGGAGAATCAAATGAAAATATCGATTATTATTGAGGCATGAAAACATGAGGATAAAGGTGTTTTCTAGGATTGAATTTCTGATAGGATTATCAACAAGACTTGGGTGTATAAGGGTTACCGACGAACAACACCTGACGGTACCGTTGAGGACTGAGGATATAAGAAGGAATGATACACAAAAAACTTCAGATAGGTACAAAATTTAAAAGAAAGACTTGGGGTAAACGAGAAAAGAACTTGTAAGGATGGAGTTGCGGGGTTCTAACGGTGGCTCTCAAAGTGTATCTGAAACTTCTATTAGTGCGTACTCCCTTCTACCCCCCTTAAAATAAGACAACTCGTTGCATGAATCTCCAATCTTCGATCTCGATGCTCTTACTCGTCCTTCGCATGTAGATTCCTTGTAGCTTCTGATCCCAACGATGTCCAAACACAACTAGATATAAGACATAGATGCAACAGATTTTAGTTCTTATAATATACAAATTATAATTATAATTAATACAACGCACCCTACAGAGCTTCTACACGATAGAACGCATGATGTCCCACAACCCAAGGCCTGAAGGATCACTAAACCTAGACTCTGATACCAACTGTGATGCCTCGTCCTCCGGGCACGTCGGGACATACATAAATATAGATAAGGGGAATATTCTAACCATTTATTCATATTTATATATCATAAATATTACATCATTAACAGTTCTGAACTGTTCATAAGTACATAACGATTACAATTTCACCAAAAAAATTTTACAAAAATTATAAAATGCCCGTGGAAACTGAACCAAAAAGAGCAAAAGGTAAAAAAAAAAAAAACCAATTCTTCAGCTAGCATCATCGGGGTCCGCTAGCTCCTGCCACTCACTTCGTTCTTCGATTCTGTCTTCTTCTTCGGGGGCGACTTTCTCAAGAAACACATCACACTCACCTGTGGCACGAATGTCATGAGCTAAAGCCCAAAAGCAAATTTCCTAAACCATCTAACAAACTCACAATAAAATATCCTATAATACATATCATATAATACCTAATACAATTTTAAGGCCAAATAGACAGATAATTTATCATTTTTAACAGAACAAGCACATATAGGAACAGTTGTCCAAGTGCGTTATGCAGATGAATGCAATGCAGTTGCCCAACCCGATTATAAATCAACCAATCAAATTTTGAGTAACATCTTTACGTTCCTATGCATTAGGCTCCCATACACCAGCGTTCCCGATCACGACGGCGTATAGCGGACGTTCGGCTCAAGACGTGGCATGGCTCAAGACATAACACGACTCAGGACGTATATGACCCAAGGTCAATCATATCCAACATGATCATCAGAATGGTACTATTACATTCCCGTATGTTAAGTTCCCCTTCGTTAGCATTCCCGATCACAACGGCGTATAGCGACTGTTCGGCTCAAGACGTGATACGGCTCAGGGCATAACACGGCTCAAGACGTTCATGGCCTGAAGGTAAATCAAGCTAACATAATAATTTGAATAGCACCATTACATTCCCGTACGGTAGGCTCCCGTACATCAGTGTTCCCGATTACTGCGGCATATAACGGCAGTTCGGCTCAAGACATGATATGGCTCAGGACATAACACGTCTCAGGATGCACATGGCCCAAAGTCTACATATCAATATAATAATTTGAATGGTACCACTATGTTCCCGTACATTAGGTTCCCATTCATCAGTGTTCCCGATCACAGCGGCGTATAGCTGTTATTCGGCTCAGGACGTGATACGGCTTAGGACGTAACACGATTTAGGACGCACATGGCCCAAAGTTTACATATCAATATAATAACCCAAATGGTACCACTACGTTCCCGTACGTTAGGTTCCCGTTCATCAGCGTTCCCGATCACAGCGGCATATAACTATTGTTCGGCTCAAGACGTGATACAGCTCAGGATGTAACACGGCTCAAGACGTATATGGCCCATTGTCAACGCCCCATCAGCAAGGACACTCTAATCATGATATTATTCCAAACCCTCCATCCTTATTCTAAATCCTCGGACCAATAATTTGCGCACAAAATCCAACCCACAAGATGCCCCAACTGCAATGCAATGATGCTTATGGTACAACAACTCGTATCTTAAAGTACAACTTAGCAATAGAATGGTATGAAACTATACATGGCATGACGTACAAACCAACATAGCATAAAGTACAAATCTTTAAAGCATAAGGTACAACTTGTTAAAGCACTGAGTACAAGCATGCGAAGCATAACTGTAATTTATGCAACATAAAGTCGAACTATCGATATGAGTTCACTCCATTAAAATTATCATTTTCATACACTAATTACTTGCAAAGTTCATATAAAGTCTATATGCTCAAGTTTCACGAAATAACACACCATTCGTATACTTAGCAAATTTTACGTAAATATTTAATTGCTAGTTTTTAAGTTGCGACAGTATTTTGAAGCAATTAGACAAAGATTTAATTTCTGATATTTTAACACCAATTAGATAAAAATCTTTCCTACAACTTTCATGTTTAGCACTAGGATTAAATCCTAGGAAAAAAATGTCATTTGATTTAATTTAGGAAAAACTATTCAGCATTTTGCTGAGAAAATCACAAAATTTAGGCCTCTATTGGCCACGGGTTTAGGGTGTCATTTAAAGAGCTATGGCTCTTATTTTTCTAGCATGGGTTGTTACAAGCTGGGTGGTTACAACTAGGGTCTATACCGGGATGTTACAAACTACCCTCCTTAAACAAATTTCGTCCTTGAAATTTCATGTGGAAGGTTGTGGATGATTACTTACATATCTTCTCTTCAAAGTTGTATCCTTGTTTACTTGAGTCATTCGTTATTGAGGGTGTGGACAGAGTCGGGCTTTATACATTCAGTACCTTGGATAATGGTTGCTTTGTCTTGCTAGAACTTTAAATCGACTGCTACAACAACTTTCAAATGTAAGGTTGCATACTTTTGTCGTGGGGTTGTTGACAAGCGAGATGTTAGCCTAAAGCCTCATCCTATAAGCATCCACTTTCTTGTAATAATATAACAAGTTTAAACTACATACATCCCTGAGTTGCAAATACGTGCGTACCTCTTATCGTCATCAAAAGGCCTGGCAGCTTGGATATGTTATTGGTGCTGTTTCAACTGAGGTTACGGTTGCTTCCATTGCTGTGGTTGATTTTCCCAGTTCCCCTGTCCTAGATGTGGACATTGAGACTTTTTGTGCCCAGGCTGACCACATTCATTGCAAAGCCTTACCTTCGTAGGTTGACCCCTTGCTTGCCTTGGTTTGTCGGCCAAGTGGTACGGCGTTTTGGGAACAATTTCCCTATTGTTCCTTAGTGGTCCTCCTTTACTAGTACTCTCCTTTTTCTGACTCCAAATACTTTTAGAATTGCCTAAGTCTGTTTTTGCCAATAGGGCTGCTTATACTACTTGAGTGTAAGTCGAAAGCTGTAAGCAGATTACTCTAGTTTGGATAGAGGGTTCTAGGCCCCACTCAATCTTTCGTGCCCTTGATTCTTCGTCTGGTATGATGGTCGCGGCGAATCTGCTCAACTCTTCGAAGCGGTTGATGTACTGGGTTACTGACATAGATCCTTGTTTTAGCTCCAGAAATTCCCTGACTTGTCCCTATCGGAAAGGAGCTTGGAAGTACTTTTCCAAAAATAATTCTTCAAGCTAACTCCAAGTTAGAGCTGCCACATCTTGGGTGTTGTCTATCATAGACCACCAGTAGTCGGCTTCTCCTTCCAGTAGGTGCGCTACTAAAGCTACTCGATCGGCATCGGTCTGCTCTCCCATGGAGTTAAATAATTTTTTGATAGTTCTCAGCCATTCTTCAGCTACTCTCGGTTCAGCTCCTCCCTTGAATGTAGGGGCTCGTTGTTTTTCTGAGTTCTGATAGGAACCACGCCCTATCTCGTATGTGAGGACGGTTAATGCTAGTGGCAAGCTCACGCAAGGTCTGGGCTAATCCTAGCGCTCCATCGTCTATGGGTCCATTTGCTGACCGTTGATGGTTAGGCCGTCTACTTGCCATCTGAATAAAGAGGGAAGGTGTTGTGGCTGGTGAGTCTTCTTTTTAAGATCTTAACTATTTCTAGGTTTTAGGATTTTGGAGAGTTAATTTAAGAGTTATTCATTTGTATTTCTTGTCATTTGAGTTCGAGTACAAAAAGTGATTACAAAGAACGAGGCACATAACACATAAGGGCCCAACCAAAATAGGTGTGGATAAAACCATCAGAGTTTGACTGTGTAATCCCATGTTACTTCCAAGTTCCGTAGTGTTTCCATTCTACTTCCACGTACCACACTCCTACGGTTTCCATGCGAGCTTTATCAGTGATGGCTATAGGAACCTTTGTGTAGGTCTCCGTTAGAGATGTTGCATGAGCTCCTACTTAGTAGTTCTTGTAGTCGGGGTTATTGATCTTCAAAATACGTTAAGCATGCTAGCTGACGTTCTGTGCTTTAACTCCAAGTAGAGATCTGCTTCGCAACTCGATGATGTGCCAGGTGGTTCTTCTAAGGACGTGCACGACCTGAGTTTCTCGTGAAAGCACTAAACTCTAATAAATTTTTCATCGATCTAAGTCTTAGGGGAGGCTACCTGGGCGGCGAGTGGTCAAATGTTTAGCCGAGGATTTCGAATGATGTACTAGACTGCACGAAACGTGGCTGGGGGTTAGAATGGCTTCGGAAAGGTGAACAAATCCTTTACTGAGATTCAAGGAAAGATTCCTAGATGATCCAAAAGGTATGTTGCATGAGGTCAAATGGTCATGGTTAAGGCAATCATCGTTGACACATTGAGTGGTTATTTGGGGTTCAAATGTAGGTGAGGCAAGAGGAAGACAGTGAACAATACTTAAACAAATATCCTTGAAACTAATCTAGTACTATTAGATTCTGATAAAAGAGATGTTAAGCAATGGGTAGCTAAACTAGATATTTGCGCTGAAGTTACGTCGGCCTAACGTACTTCAATTCAAGTATCCATGTCTACTTTCCTGGTAAGGATTTTAAGAGTGTACAAAAGAATTCACAAAAATCACTGCAATAGATTGTAGTTCAGAATCGAGAAAAGATGAATGATGGAAAATATTTTATCAATGCCGAATGTTTGGAACTGGTAATTAACAAAGAATTTATTTCGAGTTCTACGAAAGAAGAGTTAGTTCAAGGAGGCAGGCTTGAATCAGAGGAGAATCAAATGCAAATATCGGTTATTATTGAGGCGTGAAAACATAAGGATAAAGGTGATTTCTAAGATTGAATTTCTGATAGGATTATCAACAAGACTTGGGTGCATAAGGGTTACCGACGAACGACACCTGACGGTACCGTTGAGAACTAAGGATATAAGAAGGAACGATACACAAAAAACTTTAGATAGGTACAAAATTTAAAAGAAAGACTTGGGGTAAACGAGAAAAGAACTTGTATGGATGGAGTTGCGGGGTTCTAACGGTGGCTCTCAAAGTGATATCTGAAACTTCAGTTAATGCGTACTCCCGTCTACCCCCTTAAAATAAAACAACTCGTTGCATGAATCTCCGATCTTCGATCTCGATGCTCTTACTCGTCCTACGCATGTAGATTCCTTGTAGCTTCTGATCCCGGCGATGTCCAAACACGACTCGCTATAAGACTTAGACGCAACAGATTTTAGTTCTTATAATATATAAATTATAATTATAATTAATACAACGCACCCTACAGAGCTTCTACGCGACAGAATGCATGGTTTTCCACAACCCAAGGCCTGAAGGATCACTAAACCTAAGCTCTAATACCAACTGTGGCACCCATCCTCCAGGCATGTCGGGACATATATAAATATAGTTAAGGAGAATATTCTAACTATTCATTCATATTTACATATCATAAATATTACATCATTAAGAGTTCTGAACTGTTCGTAAGTACATAACGATTACAATTTTACCAGAAAATTTAACAACAATTACAATACGCACGTGAAAACTGAACCAAAAAGTGCGAAAGGTAAAAAAAACCAATTTTTTAGCTAGCATCATCAGCGTCTGCTGGCTCCTGCCACTCACTTCGTTCTTCTATTCCGTCTTCTTCTTCAGAGATGACTTTCTCAAGAAACTCATCACACTCACCTGTGGCATAAATGCCATGAGCTAAAGTTTAGAAGCAAATTTCCTAAACCGTCTAACAAACTCACAACAAAATATCCTACAATACATATCATATAATATCCAACACAATTTTAAGGCCAAATAGATAGACAATTTATCATTTTAACAGGACAAGCACATATAGGAACAGTGGTGCAAGTGTGTCATACAGATGAATGCAATGCAGTTGCCCAACCCGATTACAAATCAACTAATCAAATTTTGAGTAACATCTTTACGTTCTTGTGCGTTAGGCTCCCGTACACCAACATTCTCGATCACGACGGCGTATAGCAGACGTTCAGCTCAAAACGTGGCACAGCTCAGGACACAACACGGCTCAGGACGTATATGACCCAAGCTCAATCATATCCAACATGATAATCAGAATGGTACCATTACGTTCTCGTACGTTAAGTTCCAGTTCGTCAGCGTTCCCGATCACAGCGGCATATAGCAGTTGTTTGGCTCAAGACGTGATACGGCTTAAGACATAACACAGCTCCGGACGTTCATGGCCCGAAGGTAAATCAAGCTAATATAATAATTTGAATGGCACCATTAGGTTCCCGTACGTTAGGCTCCCGTACATCAGCGTTCCCGATCACTACGGCATATAGCAACAGTTCGGCTCAAGACATAATACGGCTCAAGTGGTAACACGGCTCAGGACGCACATGGCCCAAAGTCTACATATCAATATAATAACCCGAATGGTACCACTACGTTCTCGTACGTTGGGTTCCCGTTCATTAGCGTTCCCAATCACAGCGGCGTATAGTTGTTGTTCGGCTCAAGACGTGATACGGCTCAAGACGTAACACGGCTCAGGACGCACATGGCCCAAAGTCTACATATCAATATAATAACCCAAATGGTACCACTACGTTCCCGTATGTTAGGTTTTCGTTCATCAGCTTTCCCGATCACAGCGGCGTATAGCTGTTGTTCGGCTCAAGACGTGATGCGGCTCAAGACGTAACACGGCTCAAGACGTATATGGCCCATTGTCAACACCCCCATCAACAAGGACACTCTAATCATGATATTATTCCAAACCCTCCATCCTTCTTCTAATTCCTCTTGCCAATAATTTGCGCACAAAATCAAACCCACAAGATGCCCCAAGTGCAATACAATGATGCTTATGGTACAACAACTCGTATCTTAAAGTACAACTTAACAATAGAATGGTATGAAACAATACATGGCATGACGTACAAACCAACATAGCATAAAGTACAAATCTTTAAAGCATAAGGTACAACTTGTTAAAGCACCGAGTACAAGCATGCGAAGCATAACTGTAATTTATGCGACATAAAGTCGAACTATCGATATGAGTTCACTCCATCAAAATTATCATTTTCATACACTAATTACTTGCAAAGTTCATATAAAATCTATATGCTCAAGTTTCACGAAATAACACACCATTCGTATACTTAGCAAATTTTATGTAAATATTTAATTGCTAGTTTTTAAGTTGCAACAGTATTTTGAAGCAATTAGACATAGATTTAATTTCTGATATTTTAACACCAATTAGATAAAAATCTTTCCTACAACTTTCATGTTTAGCACCAGGATTAAATCCTACGAAAAAAAGGTCATTTGATTTAATTTAGGAAAAACTATTCAGCATTTTGCAGAGAAAATCACAAAATTTGGGCCTCTATTGGCCACGGGTTTGGGATGTCATTTAACGAGATATGGCTCTGATTTTTCGTGAGCGTTTAGTTCAAGGTGTCCCCTACAAGTTTTATGTTTTGTGCTAAGGAATGGTATTTGGAAAAACTTTGAGATTTTGACCAATTTATAAAAAGGGTTCAGTCAGCTAAAAAATGATCTGCAGAATGTGTTTTTAACAGAGAATGCTCAAAATCTTTAGGACATCATCTGAGGCTATTTTGGGCTGATGTTTGTTCAGTATTTAGTTTTATATATTAGCTACA
This sequence comes from Heliamphora ciliata, assembly GCA_032360265.1. Lineage (NCBI taxonomy): Eukaryota > Viridiplantae > Streptophyta > Magnoliopsida > Ericales > Sarraceniaceae > Heliamphora > Heliamphora ciliata. The sequence continues at coordinate 7,680 of JAUMHN010023933.1, read as the reverse complement.
TTTTTCATGTTTACCAATTTTGGATTTGGCCTCTAAAAAGTTAAGTTTTAGTTCTCACAAAAATGTGTGACAGAGAGGTCTGTCAGTCACTAAATCTTAACAGTGACTTTGGGAAGGTTTTGGACCTATCAAGACTTCATATGTTTGGCTCATTTTTGGTGCCCAGAAAGCTAAATATGTCCGCTACAATTTTTACGTTTTGATCTAAGCTCGGTTCTCACTCTAACTTAAGGTGTTTAGGTTTACAACTCATAGTGGTCAAGATCTGACATTCTTTGGAAGCAATAAAATATCTAGAGTTCTACCCTACAAAATAACTTCAAACAAATTTTTTATGAATGAGAACTCAAAACATAGATCTTGACACAACAATCACTTTAAAATTATTTTTCTACAATTAGTTATGATATTTTAAAGTTGGTGGCAGAAATTAAGTAAGTCTAGAATATCAGGTAACTTAGGATTTTAGTTGCTTAGCTTGTGTTGTGTGCATTCTTGACATGTTTTCTTTTCATGCATGTTATAAACTCACATAAACCAAAACTCCAGAATACACACAAGTCATAAAACTTAAAAATATACACATGCAAGTTCTTACAAAACACAATCTTGACCAAGCAGTCCAATATTTGCATCTATAACGCCTTTTTTTTAGTTATTCTTCATTTTCTTTTCTTAGGGTTTATTATAGAGATAGATTGAGGGGTATTTTGAGGGAGAATATCAGAAGGTTTAAGGGAGTTGTTTACCTCTTTTGATGCTTAGAAGATTGTGGGAGGATAGGACTTAGCTCTATAGCACCTCTCTTGAACTTTTTTTCCTTCCTTCTTTCTTCTTCCTTCCTTCTTTCTTCTTCCCTCCTTCTCTCTTGAGAACACTTAGAAATTTTGGAGGTCTCTCTCTCTCACCCTCTCAGCAGAAAATACATGTGGAGAAGGGTGTTTGGTTGTGTTATTTATAACAAAAATTAAAATGGAGACATAATAATTACATATAAACATAATTTTTTAATTTTTTCAATTCTCATTGGTTGTATGAGAGGTGTGTGATATTTGATATATTGCAATTCAGATTTTTGTAGGTGGGGTTTCAGCCATGCCTGTTTGGGAGACTAAAAAGCTGAATTGGTAGTCAATTTGGATTTTAATTTGTATTTTGGTACATTTTTGTGAATACATATGCATAAAATATTAATTTTATGTAGCTTTTTAGTGTCTAAATTTACTAAGACCTATTGTATTAATGTATTTATAATTAATTTAGTCTTTCTATGATTTATCATTATTTTCATAGCAATTAATTAAATAGGTGTAGGCTTTTAAGTTAATTTAAGCTAGTTTGACAAGAATTGACTTTTTAGCTTATTTATTGTGTAGAGACTTTAAATAATAATTTGTTTGCTTTTGTTGACGTATATTATTATATTATTATGTATATTACTTGTATAAAAAAATATTAAGTCATAATAATGCTTAATTTATACAACTTTTTTTCATTTTTAAACTTAAAAAGACAAAAAGTAGCTTTTTGTGCACAATTCCTTAGGTGGCTGGCCATGCAAGGGTAATTTGGTCATTTTTGTTGTTGTTTTGTCTTTTATTAATTAATTATATTTAATATATGATTTTGTGTATATATGTGTCAAATTTTAGATTTTTAAGACTTTTTGCTATACTATGGGAAAATGATTTTTTCATGTTATTTACTTAATTTAGCATGTTAAGAGTCTTCTCTAAGTATTAGAGTTTTGCCTCTGAGTACCTGGTCTTTCAGGGGTTTTCGGGTCGAATTAGGGTTTCGGGTTGAGTTAGGGTTTTCGATCTTCTAGCGACTTATGATCTTGTTAACTAACCGTCGCTAAAACTAGGGTTTGGGTTGAATTTCTAGCATGGGTTTTTACAAGCTGGGTGGTTATAACTAGGGTCTATACCGGGATGTTACAAACTACCCTCCTTAAACAAATTTCGTCCTCGAAATATCATGTGGAAGGTTGTGGATGATTACTTGTATATCTTCTCTTCAAAGTTGTATCCTTGTTTACTTGAGTCATTCGTTATTGAGGATGTGGACAGAGTCGGGCTTTATACATTCAGTACCTTGGATAATGGTTGCTTTGTCTTGCTAGAACTTTGAAGGTGGGGTTTCAGCCATGCTTGTTTGGGAGACTAAAAAGCTGAATTGGTAGTCAATTTAGATTTTAATTTATATTTTAGTATATTTTTGTGAATATATATGCATAAAATATTAATTTTTATATCTTTTTAGTATCTAAACTTACTAAGACCTATTATATTAATGTATTTATAATTAATTTAGTCTTTTCATGATTTATCATAATTTTGATAGTAATTAATTAAATAGGTGTAGGCTTTTAAGTTAATTTAAGCTAATTTGACAAGAATTGACTTTTTGACTTATTTATTGTGTAGAGACTTTAAATAATAATTTGTTTGCTTTTGTTGAGCTATATTATTATATTATTATGTATATTACTTGTATAAAAAAATATTAGACCATAATAATGCTTAATTTATACAATTTTTTTCTCATTTTTAAGCATAGAAAGGTAAAAAGTAACTTTTTGTACACAATTCCCTAGGTTGCTGGCCATGCAAGGGTAATTTGGTTATTTTTATTGTTATTTTGTTTTTTATTAATTAATTATATATAAATATCTAATTTTGGGTATCTATGTGTCAAATTTTAGATTTTAAAGATTTTTTACTATACTAGAAGCAAAATTATCATTTTACCCTAATTATAAGAATTTTTTATTTTTAATCTTATATTTCATATTATTTACTTAATTTAGTATGTTAAGAGTCTTCTCTGAGTATTAGAGCTTTTTCTCTAAGTATCTAGTCTTTTTGGGGTTTCTGCGTCGAATTAGGGTTTCGGGTTGAGTTAGGGTTTTCAATCTTCTAGCGACGTATGATCTTGTTAACTAACTGTCGCTAAAGCTAAGATTTTGGTTAAATTTCTAACACGGGTTGTTACATGCTGGGTTTTTACAACTAAGGTCTGTACCGGGGTGTTACAACTCTTCTCACCCTCTCAACCGAAATATGAAGGAGAGAAATGGGGCTCAAGGGTCCTTTTTATAGAAAATTAATTAGTGGGAGTAATGATGGGGTGTTGTAAGAAATATTTTAATTTTCTAATTTCCTGTTGGTTGCATGGGAAGTGGGGCTCTTTTTAAGATATTTTTCAAAATCTAAAATCTGAAATATTTGTAGAAAAATCATTGGGAATTTGGCTAGGGTGTGTTTGGGTGATTTAAAGTGCTTTATTTTGCTTTAATTGCTTATTTGGTGGTGTTTTGGCGCTATATTGTTTAAGAAAGTATTTTTAAAATTGATTTGATGTATATTTTTGGTCTTCTTGCTTACTAAAATGAATTATTTTAGTATTATTATTATTATAATTTATAAAAATATTGACAATAATTAATTGTTTAAATGTAGGTAATTAAGCTACTTTAAATTACTTTGACTAGATGTGATTTTTTGACTTATTTCAGTGTGTAAGAACTTTAATAATGATTTGTTTGCCTTTGTTAGTCTATAATATTATATTAATATGTATATTACTTGTATAAAAAGTCTTGGATCATAATAATGCTTAATTTATACAATTTTTTCTTATTTTTGAGCTTAAAAATTGTAAAAAATCACTTTTTGGACACAAACTCCAATGTGGCCTGCCACTAAGGGTATTTTTGTCATTTGTTGATGTTATTTTATCTTTTGTTATTTAATTGTATTTAAATATATGATTTAGGATGTTTATGTGTCAAATTTTAGATTTTTAAGACTTTTTACTATACCAAGAGCAAAATAGTCATTTTACCATAATTATGAGAATTTTTGATTTTTAATTTTATATTTCATATTTTTTTACTTAATTTAAGATGTTAGGAGTCTTCTCTAAGTATTAGAGCTTTACCTTTGAGTATCTGGTCTTTCTTAGATTTTTGGGTCGAATTAGGGTTTCAGGTTAAGTTAGACTTTTCATCCTTCTAGCGACCTAAAATCTCGTCAGCTAATCGTCGCTAATAGTAGGGTCTGGGATAGATTGCTACACGGGTTGTTATAAATCAGGTTGTTACAACTAGAGTCTGTTCCAGGTTATTACATGATAAATTACTTAGATTTTCAATTAGGAACCTACACTTGCAAAATGCATTTCCTAAATGGAACTCAAAGCTAGTTAGTTAGACGCCTGAAAGCAAGGGTACCACAACGCTAGGTCTAAGTCACTCTATATGCCAAACCGTGAAATGACTCACCTAACATACAGTCCACCACAGACCATACTCTGACAAGTCTACAAGACCAATAACCTAGGGTTCTGATACCAAAATGTAACATCCACTCACAAGGGCAGAAAAAATTGAGAAAAACGATATGACTCAAGGCAATCAAAAGAGTATATATACGAATCAACAAAAACAACCGTACATATTAGGGATACACCATACTGTATATTCAAACTGGCACATACGTAACAAAAAAATTCGCAATCCTAACCATGCTTACTAAAAGATTTAATACAAAAACAATAATAGATCACGAGCATAGGTGTATGGAACTAACGACTGTGGTGAACCATCTTCTAGCCGTTCCTACTATCTACAATTACAGGGATTACAGAAAAAGTGCGCTTAGTATTATAATAAATCAGATGAAAAGAAAAAAATACTCAGTTACGAATATCGAAACCACTTGTTCAGATTTTTAACAACAAATATAAGAATATCACATTCTGTTTAGTATATTAATGTCATAAGATTTAACTTTCTTATTTCATAATGGTATATTCAAGGTTTACCGCCAAAGATACATCATCACTTTTCATATTAAGCTTTAATAGCCACAATTTTATCACTTCACACAAAGAGTTTAATATCCACAAGTACCTGTACTTGACAGGATACTCTAAATAAAGTTTTCATAGCTAAACCATTACCAGCATACAATTCCATCCCATAAATTATTAGGCTTAATACCCACACCTTTTCGGTAGTAGAGAACCGTACAAAGCCATAATAGGGTAACACACACTCTTTTAAGCGATAAGGCACCGCTTCATGCTTAGGTAGGTTTACACACCCTTTTAGGGCATCGAACTAACACACACCCCTTTTTAACGAAAGGGCACTGCTCATTGCCTTAATAGGCTAACACACACTCTTCTAGGGCACCGCACTAACACATACCCCTTTTTGGCGATAGAGCATTGTTCAATGCTTTGATAGACTAACACACACCATTATAGGGCACCGTACTAACACACCCCTTCTAGACGATAGGGCACCGCACAATTAACCTCATTTACCAATCATGTACCGCTACCTTTCTAATTCAACTTTTATGCACCTTTGTCTTTTGAACATATAGATAACCTAATTGAATTATCAATGATTTCAAAACAGCATATGTCATATCACAATTCCATCCAAATTCTCAAGATTTAAAGCATGAATATAAAATTTTAGACACTTAAGACAATGTTTCACATAATTCATGGTTCAAATCATAAATATCAAAACAAGTTTAAAGCATAGTTCATACATCTCAATTCAAAATAATACTAAACAGTCTCACCTTATATTAAGGGCGACAAACTACTCCTTCATTCATGATCTCAGCTCTCTAATCCTTTGGTGACGAAATCTCGATACCTAATAAAAAATCGATCCCATGCATAAGTGGAGGGTACTAATTTCTTAGAATCGTAATTAACTGTGTATTTTAAATTTTCTATTATGAATTTTATTCGGTGTGTAATATCCTCAGTAATAACATCATTATTATTAAAAACTTAGCTAAATGTTCTATTTCCTTTAATTTAATTTTAGTGAATTCATAATATTTTAAGTTTTCAAATAGATATCCAAAGATACTTTGAAAAAATAAAACTTAGCTTAAATTTTTATTTTCGTACTTTAAATTTTCTAAACTTAGTTGTGAGCTAAAATTTAAAAAGTTTAACATAAAACTTAAGCTAAAAACATCTTATTATTATTATTTTTTTATTATTTTTTTAACTATTTAACTTTTATCTTTACAAATAATTTAATTAATTTATAGTGAATAAATATCAAGCTAGCATTCCTAAAATATTACTTTTATTAAAACTAATAATATTTCTATTATTCTTATTATTTTTTATTTTTTTATGTTTTATTTTTTATGTTTTTTTTATTTATTTATTTTATTCAAGCAATTAAAATCAAATAAGCAAACCCACAATCCCTCATAGTAGAATGAATTTGTGCAACACAAACACAGTGAGAAACTCAGAAACCACACAGGTTACACAAAGTTTCAAAAATGAACACACCCACACAGGTGCTTCTTTAAATAATCACACAGTGCATGCATATGCATGGTTTAGGGCATTTTTGGTGGAGATGGGTGATGGTCTTCCGGGAGTGATGAGGGGTGGTGCGAGTTGTGGCGTATGGTGCGACGGTGGTGATGCATTCCGAGAGAGAAGGATTTATATTTATATGCAGCTAGAGAGATATATTTCAGTTGAGACAGAGAGAAACAGAGAGATAGAGAGAAACAGAGAGAGAGAGAGTAATCGAGAGAGATGACAGAGAAGGAGAGAATACATGGGGAGAGAGAGGAGAGAGACAAAGTTAAAGAAAGATATGGAGAGATAGAGAGAGAGGGAGAGATACATTATACCGAGAGAGATGCCGGGAGAGAGGGAGAGAGAAAAGATTAACGAGAGGAGAGAGAGAGAGTGGCCGGAGGCCGGCGGCGGCGATGAGTGTGGACGGCGGTGGCCATGGGTACCAGAGGTGGAGGGTGGAGTCGTCGGCGGTGCGGCACTGTTTGCTTCTTCTCCTTCGTTTCTTCTGTTTTTGCTTCTCCAATATATGTATATATTTCTATTATTATTATTTATTTTTTTTTCTCAATTGTAAGACTCCTGAAGCAAAAATCCAAACTCCTTTTTATTAAAGGATAATGCTAGAAGCACAACTGAAGTGCACAATTTTAGCCACAACTGTTGAATTGTGCACTATATTTTTTTAAAAAAAAAACACAACTGCAGCAGCGCCAACTCAACAGTTGAGGTTGGAGTTGTGCACTTCAGTTGTGTCCCTACCATTATCTTTTATTAAATGGCCATGTGTAGACACCCCAATTTGTCCCCGCCTAATCTTAGCCGAATCCAATGATGAAAACAGGTGGAATAGTGCCTTAGTACGATTCTCGGGAGGTGATTCAAGCTCGGTATTTGAACCCAGTCATCAAAAACCTTCAAAATTTTTGAAACCAATGAAATTGTACTAAACTATCGATAATTTGTTGTCTAAGTCATTGCCAAAAGTGGCGACCGCCATGTTCATTGTGGCAGCCGTCAATAGAACATCTTGAAAACTTTAGCCAACATGGCGACCGCCAACTCACATTGTGGCGGCTGTCAATAGAACCTTTTTCAACCCAACGGCCGCCAACTTGCATTGTGGCGGTCGCCAACTCCAAATGACCTGACGTGTCCCAAAACGTGGCAACACCTTATTGCTTGAAAAATTCTATAAATACCGTATCTCGGCATACGTTTTCAGAGAGAAACTCTGCCAATATACCGAGCGATCCCGAGCCCCGACGCCGAAACTCTGCCGAGATACCGAGTCCCTAATCTCCCATACCTACATTG
>JAUMHN010023826.1:0-21318 GCA_032360265.1 Heliamphora ciliata | reverse complement strand
TTTGAGTTATCTTTCATTTAAAATTTATTTGGAGAGATTTGACTGGACGATTTTTCCTAAAACTCGTTTTTACCAAAAAATATCATTTTTGGACCTTTTCTATTCAATGAATTTTTGGCCCTGTAACCTATGTTTAGAGACATCCCACGGCTTAGCTTTCTTCATGAAAATTGTACCTAACATGATTATCTATCACCCTATAAAGTTTCATAACAAATTATTGAGGAATAGTATTTTAAAAGTCTTTTACGGGGAGACCAACAGATTCTGAATTTTTGGTTAATGATGATGAGCAATGTTCAGTAGGTGATTTAATTACCATGAGTGAGTTCAAGTCTTGGCAAGTGTTTGTTTGACTTCAAGGGATAATGAAACATCATAGATAATGATTTTTTCTTCAAAGATAAAAAAAAATAATGTTTGAGCTATCAACCATAGAGCCGACCCAAAAATTCGAACCATTCCTTTACAATTTAGTAATAGAAGGTAGTGCCCAACGTTTACGTAATATTTTGATTAATTGTTAAGCATTGGGATTTTATCATCAAAGATTTGAGTCTTGAACCATTGAGAGGAGGTGGTTTACGTATCGTTTGAACAAGGTAAGAGTGCTTAGATATTATCTTGAACAATTGACTTGTGAAATATATCTTTTTCAATGTTTTCATGCTCATGTTGTGAAATTATGAGTTTTGAATGATAGCATATGGTTATTTATTTTCAAATAGTATACTATTTTGGTTATGCTTTCTATACTTTTTGAGGAAGCATGTGTATATAAATAATGAATGTTAATGTATTTATTTATCCATACTGTCAAGTTATGTGGGCGTTCAGCCTGTTGTATCCCGTTGAGGGAGGTTACCCAATTATGGGTTCATGTTTTTCCCTAAAGGGAAGGTTTGCCCGGTAAAGGGGTTATTACCCATTTAAGGCATTTTGAGCCGAGTCTCGAATTTTGCACATACCACTTGTGCTTGATAAAGAGTAGCCCTCTTTTCAATACGTGCTAATCCGTGTTTTGAGAATTGAGGTTGCGGTACCGTTGAAACTCCCAATCGTGAGGTAGACGACTACTTGGACATTGTTGGGTCTGATTGTGAGTTAAAGAAGTTGTGGTTGTTAAATCCTATGTTTATAAGATGATGAAATTTTGTAACTTATGAATGTGGCATTATCACTTTCTTGTTTAAAGCATGATGAACTATTTCTCAATGAAGTTTTCCTAAACCAAGTGGTTGTTTTCTCATTGTTCATTTTAATACTAAGTGCACTTTCTTGTAACCTTTGTGGTTGCAGATAACAAGAACTCCTAGAAGTTGGTCCACCACTGTCAAATGTTTTTTAGGCTTGAGTTTGAAGCTAGATGAAATCTTTTGATCTTTTTGTAATATGTCTTGTAAGACATGATGCACTGAAGTGAAACTTTTGTAGTTTTTGATCTACGGGATGGAGAATCCGCTGAACATATGTTTTTGAATATCTATGAATGGAAGTTTGTTTTCGAGATCAATCCTTGCGTGAATGTTTTTATTCTTGACTACTCTAAGTCTTGTTTAGTTTTTTTTAAGTCCACAAAGATGTTGTGGGAATCATACCCCACCGCAAAGGCTGAGTACCTTGCGGGATCGGGGTGTGACACCCGGTGTTCAACCTCGACCGATAGGTGGCATGCTTTTCTAAAGACAAATTGATATAGGGACATGCCAATGGATGTCTTAATGGTGGTCTAATAGGCTCATAGAGCGTCGTGAAGCCTTTCAGACTAATCTTTACGATCAGGACGGACGGTCTTAATCATAATGTTCTTGACTTCCCGATTAGATATTTTGACTTAGGCACTGGTTTGTGGATGGTAAGGAGTGGCTACCTTGTGAGTGATTGAATATTGTCAAAGTAACGTCACGAAATACTTATTTATAAAGTGAGTCCCGCCATCGCTGATAATGGCTCGTGAGAAATCGAATTGGCTGAAGATGTTAGACTGAAGGAACTTGACCACAACTTTGTGGTCATTCAATTTGGTTGCTATGGCTTGTACCCATTTAAACACATAATTCATTCCAACTAACATATACTCATAACCGTGCGACAGTGGAAAAGGTACCATAAAATCGATGCCCCTATACATCGAAAAGCTCAACTACTAAAATGGGATTTAAGGGCATTAGGTCTTTGAACAAAATTATGTGAGTCTGTTGGCATCGAAGGCATGCCCTATAAAATTTGTGGGAATACTTGAAGATTGTTGTCTAGTAAAATCCACTTTGAAGGACTTTGGTCGCTATTTTCTTGCCACTAAAGTGGCCTCCTTAGGCTAGGGAATGACCGAACAATAGAATGCTAACTACTTCAGTTTTTGGAACACATCGCTGAATCACTTGGTTAAGACAATACTTGAAACGTTCTTGGTCTTCCTAGAAGTAGCACTTAACTTGGGGAAAGAACCAATCCTTGTCTTGTTTGGACCAGTGAGATGGGATTTGGCCGACTACCAGATAGTTGACGATGTCAGCATATGATGTTAATTGGACGATGATGATTGCGAGAAGTTGCTCATTAGGAAATGAGTCTCGCAAAGGGGCGAAGTCACTAGATCGTTCAATTGAGCCAAGAGAGGTGGTCAACTACAGAGTTCTCAATTCCTTTTTTTATTACAGATCTCAAGATTAAACTCTTGCAAGAGCAAGATCTAGCAGATAAGCCAAGGCTTGGTGTTCTTTTTAGATATGACGTGTCTAAAGGCAGCGTGGTCCGTGAAGACTACTACTTTCGAGCCTAGTAGGTAGGATATGAACTTGTCAAGGCAAAGATTACTGCCAGTAATTCCTTCTTGGTGGTTGTATAGTTCAATTGGGCATAGAAGATGGCATGGTAGATGGCATGCGGGATTCAATTGACTCATTGTCCGAAAACAACACCTACTGTGTTATTAGATGGCCACGCATGATTTCGAAGGGCAAGGACCAATCAGATGACTGCATGATGGGTGCCATGGATAGGGCATCTCTGAGTTGCTCGAAAGCTCGAAGACATGATTCATCAAAGACGAAGGGTGTATCCTTGGAAAGGAGGTCATATAACGATTTGGAGATTTTAGAGAAGTTTTTAATGAACCACCAGTAAACATCAACATCCTCTAGGGACGAGTGGATCTGGCGAACGGATATAGCGGTGAAAGTTTGTAGATGAGGTCCACTTTAGCTTTGTCAACTTCTATCCCCATTTTTGACGCTATGTTACCGAGGATTATCCCTTGCTGAACCTCCCAACTAAGCACTAGATTGGTCTTTATGCATCGTGTCAGTACCATAGTCAAGTTTTAGAGACAATCTTCGAAAGAGGATCCAAAGACGGAGAAGTCATCCGTGAATACTTTTAGGAATTTTTTGACCATGTCGGAGAAGATGGCCATCAAACACCGTTGAAAAGTCGTCGGTGTATTACACAAACCAAAAGGCATACGCCGATAAGCTCCGATAGGCGAAGGTGCGAAATGGATAGGTGAACGTGGTCTTCTCTTGATCCTTGGTATATACGGGTACTTGATTATACCCATAGTAGCCATCTAGGAAGCAGAAAAAGCTCTATCTCGCTAAGTGTTCTAGGATTTAGTCAATAAAGGGTAATGAGAAGTGATATTTCCTATTCATAGCTTTCATTTTTTTGATAATTGATACGTATTCGCTAACCAGTGGTGGTGCGTGTGGGTATCAACTCTCCCTTGTTGTTTTGGTCGACGGTGAGCGTAGATTTTTTAGGGACAACTTGGGTTGGGCTCACCCACTTATAGTAAAAAATTGGGCATATGATACTGTAGATACCCCAATTTAACTCCGCCTAATCTTGGGTTGATCCGGGTGAATTCGATGATAAAATCAAGTGGAATGGTGCTTCAGTATGATCCTCGAGCAATGATCTAAGCTTAGTATCCAAGCAAAGTAAGCTAAATCCTTCAAAACTAGTGAACCCACAATGTCCAATCCTCTAGCCGTCACCTTGCAACCATGGGGCCGCCACCTTGCAACTATGGGGCTGCCACCTTGCATTGTGGTGACCATTTGAGAAACTTGTGGAAACCTTAGCTTGAAGCAGTGACCTCCAACTCCAACCATGGGGCCACCACCATGCATAGTTGCGATCGCCAGAAGAAGCCTGTGAAAACTCTCCTAAAGCAGCGACCGCCAACTCATGATGTGGCGACCGCCACCTTGACAAACTCTGACGTGTCCCAAAATGTGCCAGCATCTCATTGGTCGATGAATTTTATAAAATATCGTACCCTTGGTATGTTTTTCAGAACAAGAATTTTGAGTGGGAGATAGATACTCTGCCAAAGTACCGAGAGAGTACAAGTTCTGATATCGACACTCTGCCGTAGTACCGAGGGAGAACAGTCACTAACGCTGAAACCCTATTGGATTCTCGATTGCCCTTGCATTGGGATTGGTGCATTGCCCGAGGATTGGACTACCGATCACTATTCCCTGACTTGAGAATTGACTTGCGATTCAGGTATTTTGTTTAGAACCCCAATTTTTCTCTCTCCACTTTATATCTCTTGGAGTGGCCGGGTTAATTTCAATTTTAATTCGCATGTTTCATTCATTTGTGTAGTCGATTTAGTTTACCATTTAATTTGTGGAATTTTAAGTATGTGATTAATGTGCATGATTTGTTTAGTATAATTCGGTTAATTTTCATTAAAATCAAAGTAAGCTCAGCTATTATTTTTGTTCACATCGCACACTTGCATTTTGGTTACTTTGAAAATTCATCAAAATAGTACTAATGCACTTGGTTATCACGATTTTCGATATCGAGATCGCTATATTCAGGCACTTATATTTGTACGGTTATAATTGTCAATATTATGCCCGTATCTTATATCTTCTAGTTTGGAATGGCTATTGCATTTCTATGTAGTAGTCATTACCTTCATGGCTTAATTCTTGTTTTAATAGCATTTTTTTCCCATTTGTCTCATTTCGTTGATCATTAACATGGAATTCATAATTGATCTTTGAGTATAATTAGAATCTAGGGGATTTTAGAGTATATTTCCTTTTCAAAGCCATAGTTTGCTTATTTTAGGATATTGCATGTGGTTTTCGCTATGTTTTTTTTAGTTACACAGATCTTTGACATGATTTTGGATTTAGAGAACTTTGAAGCATATTTCTTTACTTAATATCATGTTTAGAATAATTAGGTTATTTGACAATATTGTAAGCAATTCATGTTCATTTTTGGTGTGTTTAGAATTTAATGAATTTTGGAGCATATCTTTACTTTTTATTTAAAATCATGTTATGTTTAGATTATTTGGTGATATTATATGTAGGTTTGCTCCATGCATCCTTTAGTTAGAACTTGCATGCCATAGGACTTAGGATTTTCTTTTACTACTTGCTTTGTTTGGCGTTCTATATACATATGCTATGTATTTTCGCTATTTGATTTTGAATGTTCTCTCTCCACCTCTATTTTTTGTATTTGCATGTATTTGAAAATTCTAATTAAGAACCAATGATGATTAGTAGAGGCCAACCTCATGGTTGGGCAAACGGGGTGCCTAACACCTTCACTAGTTCGTACATTAGCTCCCGGACTCTTATTTTCTCTTGTTACCATTTTAAAGATCAGTGGATCATTTTATTTTCTTAGTTTTTCTCAAAAATCAAGTGGCGACTCTATTTTTTTTTCATGAAAGGGTTTTCAAAATTTGCTTGTCAAGGTGTTAAAGTATTTTCTAAATATTTATTGAATTTTCTTATTTAAAAAAAAATCCTAAATCCCAGCGCCACAGATACTTGTATCCAACAGTTTCATGACCTCTTTTAACACAACATGCTTCATTTTGGGTTAAGCCTCTACTGTATTTTTTGGGTCGATTTTGCATTATCTTCATAGTGAAGGCGGTGCATGTAAAAGGGATTGATGCCTTTTAGGTTGGCTATAGACCACCCTCTAGCTTCTCAATAGTCTTTCAATACCTCAACGAGTTATCTTTCTTGGTCAGTAGTCAAGTTAGAGGCTATGATTGCAGGTAGAGTGCTATTGGGCCCTAAGAAGACGTAGTTGAGCGAGGCTGGGAGTGGCTTTAGCTCATGATCTGGGGGCGAATCTAACAAGGGCATAACATGTATCAACGAGAGGGGCGATTGGGGTTCGAATTGAGACTTTCTCGGTGGAGTGTTTAGATAGCCAATGGACTCAAGCATGGAATTAACATCGTCGATGGATTACTCGACATCAAAGGTGTCGGCTCCAAAGTGTGCCAAATAGGTCTCTAGCAGTTTGTCACCTAGGATGAATGGAAGCAATGCTTCAGTGGCCTTTCCTATAACATTGATAGCAAAACAGTTAGAGTATTGTGATGGCTGCTGAGAGGTGTAGACACCCTAATTCGGCCAATCCGAATCTTAGGCATCCATCTCAAATGCGTCTCAATGACGAAATATGAGAATCATGCTTAGGAATACCCCCAAGCAAGGAAAGACATGAATATGGCTCAAAATCTAAAAATCTTAAACAATCCTTCAGGCTGTGATATTGCCATCCACATGGCTGTCACCTTTTTGAAAACCCTAGAATAGGCTGTGCCCTTACTCTCCAGGCCATGACCTTTTTGAAAACCCTAAACAAAGCCGTGACTTTCTTTGTTATAGCTGTTACTTTTTTATCCAGACTGTAACTTTTGAAAGTCACGCCTGTTCTTTTTACCACTATAAAGGTAGCGGTCGTCACTGTTACCCCTTTCTGGACAGGTGACAGCATTCCAGAGGGCATTTGATCTCCCACCTTGCCTATAAATAGGCAACATTTTGCACAGAAATTGGAGAGAATCAACCTGGATAACAAAACTCTGCCAAAATCTAGTCCCACCCGATATTCTGACATTCATCCCATATTTTTCGAGCCTCGTTCGTGTTCTTGCTTGCCTCGGAGGAGTTTTTGGAGCATGTATATTGGATCGGAGGCATCGTATTCTCACCACCGAGAGGCCATTCGAGGTGGATACTCACACGAGGTAACCTTAGGATTCCACGACTCTTCTTAAACCCTCATCTTCTTCCCTCGAGGGTGTCATGGATAAGTTTTTCATTGTTTTGTTTCTTGTTTACCATTCATTTCAATGTAAATATTCATTTCTTCCAAGTTTTCATCATTAACAGTATCTGGATAGCCTTCTGTTTCGTATATTTATATTTATTTACATCCTGTTTTGATGCTCATAAGCACACTGGACACATAAAAAACTTATTGAGGATTTGGAACATAACGGTCGTAACATTCCTATGGCACGGCTGTATGTTCCGTTAAACCCATAGTGACGGCCGTTATATTTGGATATTTGCCAGTACATTTAGGCCTTTTATATGGACGTCCGTAACATTTTTTTTGTTACGGCCGTGACATTGTTTTAGGGCCAGAAGTGCTAAAACCGTTGTCAAACCTCTCTGTTATATGTTTATTTCAAGTTTGTACATCCTTTTGTTGTTCTGTTTAATATTTTCTCTTTCTATACCTCTGTCTATCTTTCTGTTGGGTAATGGATGGTAGATCTGGTCTAGACCAAATTGGGAATGGCCTCTATTCTACATACCTTTATATTTACATATTCTGAGGAGATGTTAATGTTACGATCACCTTCTTTTCCCTCATGTTTCTCACGGTCGTCATCTCTTTTTGTTACGGCCGTGCAGTTTCTAAGAGATCAGTAGCATGTAAATGTGTTTTAAGTTCTCCGGCATTCATTTTTAATATCCTGTATATTCTATTTAGAGTTATTACTTGCATAGAGGATGAAGGATGGTAGATCTAGCATAAAACCAATAGGTTATGGTCAATGTCCTGCATATCGTATTCATTTGAGCTTGTTTCAAGCTATGTGCAATGCATATACCCTTTTTGTATCTCCCAAAAACCATGGTCGCGACATTTATTTGTTACGACATGAGATATTTTAATTCTGTTCTTCGCGGTAACCCTATTTTAGTTGCGACCGCTTGTTTTGTGACTATTTTGGTGACAGCCACAACTTTTGTTGCTAAGGCCGTGAGTTTTGTGCATAACCAGTAGCTTAAATATGGTGTTTAAGTCTCTTTCACTTGTTTTGTATAGACTGTTTATAGCATGATAGGGACAGAAACATTATTGTATGACCCTTATAATCAATCTTGTTCATTTACCACTTATTTACATATTTTTCACTTTACATTGCTCAAATAATATGTGTAACATATCTAGAAATAACAACCAAGTTGCATGACCCTAGGATCGTAGTTAGATTTTTGTTTTATTGTCTGCTTTTGTTTGAACTATCTTTAACCTCGTATTTTGTATATGTTACTTTTAAAAAGTTCACAACAAGACCCAACGTTAACAAAGTAATGGCCAACCTTATGGTTGGGCGGAAAGGGTGCCTAACATCTTCTCTTCTCGTATCCTAGCACCCGAACTCTCTTTTTCTTTGGTTATGTTTTTTTTAAAAAAGACCCACAACCTTTTTTTTATTTTTATTTTTCTTGGTTTTTCTCAAAAACCAAGTGGCGACTCTATTTTTCAAAAAGGATGCTTTGATATATTAGACTCTTTTTTTAAAAAAGAAAATAACATTTTTCTAAAAACAATAGAAATCTGGTCCATCCCCCACGTGCTCCCATCAAAGCATCCACAGCTTGAAATGTCAATGGTTCTTGTTATAAACTTTTCATCGGTATTCGCATTTGCCTTTGCATATTGGTGTGCTTGGTTCTCAAACCTCTGCTCCCCTTACTCATTACCTTGGTCAGTTTACTGTCTCGGGATTATGTCGGGGAAGCTAGTTAGCTTTCTGGCCACATGCTTCCATAAATGTGGCAAAAAGAGTTATTGCGTACCATTTAACCATGCCTTGCACTATTCCTGGCATTGGGAGGTATATTCTTGACTCTATTTAGAAGGTACACTGAGTGAAGACCTACTTGTCATTTCATGTGCATATAGATTCTTAGAACCGCTCTTTTAGGATCAATAAATCTTTTAAGGTTATGTGATTTTCTTTTTTATGGATGCTTTTGTTTGTATAGTTAGCACCCTATTTAGGGATAGTTTTCATCCTCTCGATCCGTCGTTGAGGGTGAGTTATTTTGAGTTTAGGCCAGGTTAAGAAGTCTTCCAGTTTACTTGAGCCCCTTTCAGTTTAGAGACCCGGGATAATAGCGCCGAGAAAAGAAGAACCTATACGCACTGGGGCTCGATCTCCAAGGGAAAGAATCAGATGTACTAATCAGTTGACATTTCCAATGGCAGGCCAAGAACTGACCATGGCTGATATGATGAGGCTAATTCTAGAATTGCAACAAACAATTGAAGGAGTTAGTACTGCTGTAACGAATCAGGTTTGGATCTAGACTCAATGTTAGGCTCAGATCCAAACTTTACAGACCCGGGTTGTAGACCCCAATGTGATTATTTTAAATGACCCTGAAGATGGTATAGAAGATAACATTTGGAGTGATAATGTGGGACCTGAGGGAGCCCAACCAGCAGTTGTATAGCCTGTCTGGCTGGGAATCCCAAAAATCTTGGCCACCAAGCAGTCGATCTTGTTTGATAAGGCCGATAAATTGGAGAAGATTTTGAGGAAAGCCTGAGGGGTTGAGGACTACATGCTAGATGTCGAAGGACTCTGGCTATTCCCCGATGCTAAGTTGCCCGAGAAATTTAAAATGCTCGATATAGAGAAGTTTGATGGGATTGGGGACTTGAGGATCCATTTAAGAATGTATGTGAGAACTTTGTCGCCGATGGGTATTAATGATCAGTTGAAAGCCCATCTTTTCTAGCGGTCTTTGTCAAGAGTCGCTCAGAAATGGTTTATTTCTTTAGATGCTGCAAAGACGAGGACATGGGAGGACATTGCCGCTACATTTGTCAATCAATACAACTACAACATCCTGCTCGATGTCACCACCTAGGAACTCAAGACAACCCGACAGGAGGCCAAAGAATCTTTTATTGATTTCTTAACCTGGTGGAGGGCTAAGGCAACCAAAATGACAAGCTGACCTCTTGAGAAGGAGCAAGTAAGAATGGTGGTGAAGAACTTGCAGTTGTAGATCTGAAAGTATCTGATCATGTAGCCGTTATGACATTTGAGCAGGTTTTCGATGCTAGGGTACATATAGAGGATGTTCTATAGTCTGGGGATATTGAAAAGGGAGAACTGAGTTAAAGAACAGTTCAGAAGTCATACGTCAATAACTACAGCAATGCCGCCAATGCCGTAAGTCGAAGTTATGAAGTGAACTTGTTGAATCCTGACCCAAATTAGGTAAACCCATCTGCTTAGCCAGCAATCTAAAATCCACCTTGAAATCAAAAGAGAACCTTCACACAACTCATTGTGCCATTGACATCCATTATGAGCCATCTGATTGAGAGGGGTCTCCTAAAGCCTCTAGAGCTGACCCCGCCTCCAAATCCTTTGCCACCCTGGTACAATCCTGCCTAGTACTGCGCCTTTCACTAGGGACACAGACATTTGACTAACAATTGCACGTGGCTTCGACATGAGATCTAAGATTTAATTAACTACAAAGTGATCCCTCTACCCACCGCTGTACATAAACCAAATATTACTACTAACCCTCTTCCGAATCATGTTAATTAGCTATCGAGGGAGGATCAAAAAGTTATGATCCCACAAAGTTTGTAGTTTTTGTAACAAAAGCAAAACTAATTACAGATTTTCCATCCAGGTAGGAGGTGTTGTGGATTGATGACCTTATTCAGGAATTGATTGATGACGATTCTTTCAACTTATCGAATTTCATTGTCCATGAAGAGAAAATCCCTCCCCCTACCGATGATGAGGAAGATGAAGAAGTTAAACGCCTATGGAAAGATTTGGCCCACCTCGAGGCATTAGATGATTTGAAAAAGGCTAAAATCGACATCAAGTGGTATGTCCCGATTGTCCCGAGCGATAATACAACCTGGCACCGAGGGGTAGCTTGGTATGGGGAAACCAATCCGAGTTTTGAAATGAAAGAATAGGGAAAATAGTATTAGAAGTAGGAGAGTCCTCTAAAGAGAAAGACAGAGAATCTTCAAAGGAAAATGATGTTGATAGTGAGAACAAGCAGGAAGAGAGTCTGCCAGTCAATACGAAAGCCGAGAAGAAGGAGGAATAGAAAGAGAAAAATGCTCCCCAAGTGAAGTCGTTGGGAACCACAAGTCCTGTGTTTGATCATTCCATATACATTGTTCCTCTCTATGAGCCAAAACCGAGGACACCTCTACCCAAGGGACCTATCTCATGTTCTCTCGAATGGGATTATTAGGAAGAGAATAGGTCGAGCAAAAATTCACAAATATAGAATATGAGGAAGGAGAGGATGTGCCAGAATGGAACCTAATAGTCAAAGAACCACGTGACCATGGAGGCCCGTGGGAACCTTGGGTCCCTACCCCACCATACGATTACGAAGACCCATTGGATGAAGTCTCACTGCCACAATGTTTTGAGCGGGAGGTCAAAATCAATGAAGAGTCTGATTGATTTTTGTAGAACTTAATGGGAATTGAGGAAGATTTTTAGGGAAATGGAGGAGGCAATGAGGAGAATGTTAACACGGACACCTTCTGGGCCTTCCAAGAGAAAGGATGCCCGGTGGCCTAGATTTGGGAGGTGATTAACCAGTTTGAAGGACTATGGGAGCTTGAAGAGAAAATAGAGCATCTGACAAGGAGCGAGAGACATTTTAAGCCTGCACAATTAGAGAAGGGGCAACTAAGTAAGGGGATAGAGGAACCAAGGAAGCAGATAGAAAGAGTAGGAAGACAGAATAGTGAATAGGAAGATGTAGTTCTGAAATATCTTAAGAAGACACAAGCCAATGTAAGCATTTGGGGGTTGCTCGTGGCATCTCACAAGCACCGATAGGCCGTCCTAAAAGCCTTGAACAACGTGGACATACCAATTGATATCTCTCCAGACCAACTGGTTGAAATGCTCATACCCGAGAAATAGTCCAGTGTTATTGCCTTTAGTGACAGGAATTTTCCAACAAAAAGGCCATTCCACAATAAGCTATTACATCTAACCGTCAAATGTCTAGGGAAATGGGTACCAATTGTTTTTGTCGACAACGGTTCCGCCCTTAACGTATACCCGTTGTGAACTGCTTACTGCCTAGGATTGAAGATGCAAACTTCAAGCCGAGTGCACAGGGGGTACGAGCATATGATAACACGCGAAGAGATGTCTTGGGATTAGTGACTTTCGTTGTAACAGAAGGAGCTTTGGAAAGTGAAGTGGAGTTTCATGTCCTTGATGTGCCAACATCATTCGATCTGCTACTAGGAAGGCCATTGATTAGAGTGTTAGAATCTTAATGAGCCATGTATGCAATATCATTTTCTTAATGTTATGCATGGATGTCCTTTATCCTGTATAATATTTAATCTGATGTATAGAGTACGGCTTGCACACAGAAGATCAGATTTTAGGTTCTTGCAGAATATAAATTTTATGTTCACAGTTTAGATGGAAATGAACATACCATCAGTACAATTGTATCACAGAGTTTTAGTAGACCTGTCTTGCTTATGGAAAACAGATAATAGCGTCGTCTATTGTTCCGACTCTCTGTGCTAGTACACTTTGTGTGTATTGAACGGGACACATTGGAGTAATTAATTTTATACTGATTATATAAATTAATTCACACCATAAGGTTATTATGAAGAGTGCTTATGCTCTTAATCCTAAAATAATTATTGATTTGCGTATATTTAATATTCGTTGTTTTGATTTATTAGAGGGTGCAAACTTATATGGGTCTATATTCCCAATGAATTGGGTAGCAATATTATTTATATGGTGAATATTAATTATTGATAGAATCCACGTCTCGAATGATCGGGATTGATGATACACCTTTAAGGATGCTTATAAGTTTTGACTGGACCAAATCCTACAGGTGGATTTGATTATCTGACGGTCAAATAAGTTAAGTGAAAGGACTTAAGAAATTTAAAGATGCCGATTAAATTAAATTATCAGTAATTAAATTTAATTGGAGGGTATCGGGAATCTTAACGTAGGGAGATGAGCTAAGCATTTAATAACAGAGCTCAATGTAGGATGGTCTTAAGATTATGGCTTAGAGTGAAATTATAGTTCTTTAGTGGTGTGAACTATAATTTAGGGTTTTATAAAAACTATAGAAACCGCTGCAAGGTTTTCATAATTACAGATACCACTGTGAAGTTTGCTTTATTGCAAAAGCCGTTAGATGGATATCTGGGTCACACTAGAAATCTTTGTTATAATTACTTTACAGGTCCCTTCTATAGCCCTACAAATATGCGGGTAGGCTGAACTAAATTTAGAACTTGTCTTCAAGACTAAAGCTGACAAGGTTTTGCCGGTACGAGTTCTCAAAAGATTGTCGCCCACACTACATTCAAGAATCGCATAAGGGAATACAGTAGAAGGTCTGATGAGAGCTTCAACTTAGAATCTAAATCGTAGTTGGAGATTTGACCAAAAAGGTATTCTTCTAAATTAACTGTGGTTGCACGGGTTTTTATTTTGATCATTTGACATCAAAAGTTTTATCTGGAGCCCGTTTCGGCGATTGTCTGTCAAGTTATTTTTTTTATTGAAAATCATTTACAAAGACAATAATCTTGGTAGTTTTTCCTGCAACATAGAGCCATTCCGTTCACCCTCCACCAAAAGGTAAAATTGATCAAAGATAGAGTAACTATCACTATACCGGGAGAAACTAGCTTTCTAACCCCGCTCAGCGATGCTACCCCACTTCTTGAGATCCAACACGGGGAGTAGGATTTCTTGTTAATTGGGTTTGATTTTTACGAAACCAAGGCTGTACAAATTCTAATGAATGATGAGAGGAAGTATGTGAATCCAATGGTTGTAGCCACGATGAAGGAAATGTCCTACTTTCTAGGCATGAGATTAGGTAAGCATCTGCAAGGAATTTCGGACTCGATCCCGGTGAATCATAATCGCTATAGATACGGACTAGGATACAAGCTAGAATTGGAAAAATCAAGCATAGGAAAGTATGAGCCAACGCTGAATGGTCGTTTCACTAAAGAAGGGGTCAATTTCCCTTATTGTGGGTTCCCCGAACCATGGATAAAAGAGAAGACGAATAAGAAATTGGCAGGGCTGGAGATCTTTTTCAACCATCAGCTATCCGATAGTGATGAAGAGGCCGAGATTTAGTAAATGGGTTTTGTCAAAAAGATGCAGACAGATTGGGCAGATCTTTGTGAAGAATGAGATCTAGGGTCTTTCTGCAATGAAGATATGGGCTAGGTGCGTATAGGCAATAATGACGAAGAAGATGACGTGCTGATGATGGAAGCTGACATGCCTGCGGATCACACCTTACTTATCATGGTTGCAACTAAAATGAAAAAGAGTCAATATGTTGAGTCTTTTATTATGCATGATGTAACAAGTGGGTTGGAGTCTGCTGAATCTATCTTTACCAAGTTGGTTAACGTTGAGTCCACCGGGAATGCATCTGTTGGCATCCCGAGCCCTTTCTATTTTGAGTCTCAGGATGTAACCTCTTTTGAAATCAATAAAACGAGATCAGACTTTGCTTACTTTGCTGTGTCTCAAATACTTTGTCTTGATTTCGATGGTTTTAACGAATTTGAGGAGGATATCCCCCAAGAAATAAAATTTTTAATTGAAAAGGAAGAAGAAATGCCAGCTAAGCCTATAACTGAAGAAATTGTCTCAATAAATTTAATAATGAAAATAATCCACAAATGGTTCAAGTTGGTTCCACACTATCTTTAGAGAAACGTGAATAACTAATCTTTTTATTAAAAGAATTTAAAGATGTTTTTGCGTGATCCTATGAAGATATGCCTGGCATAAACTGATAGTGTGGGTGAAATCCCAAGAGGGGGTGAATTGGGTATTTAAAAAATTTATGCCAATATTAACCTAATTAAGCATGCAATCCCAAACGTCAACAAGTATTATCTAACAAACAAATTCAAGTAGATATAGAATTTAAAGTGGGAAATTAAAGAGATAGAGTTAGAGAGATATGACACTAAGATTTACAAGGTTCGGCCCACCGGCCTACGTCCTTTCCTCAAGCCAACCGCTATGAGGATTTCATTAAATACTCCTTCAGTAGGCAGAGCAGCCTCTCTCCTTAGTCTGGGCGAAGTAGCCTCTCTTGTGGATGTCCCCTCCTTAAGTACACACTCTCAACCTCTCTTGAGAATATTCCCTTCTCAAGTCCCTTTTCATAGGTAGAGTTCTCTCTTTCCTTCAATAGGCGGAGTGGCCTCTCTTGAGAATCACCTTCTTAAGTTGCAACAAGATTAACAAGAAATCTAAATAGGATTATACAA
Source organism: Heliamphora ciliata (assembly GCA_032360265.1). NCBI lineage: Eukaryota > Viridiplantae > Streptophyta > Magnoliopsida > Ericales > Sarraceniaceae > Heliamphora > Heliamphora ciliata. The sequence goes on along the minus strand of JAUMHN010023826.1, from coordinate 5,910 downwards.
TGAATAAGCTCTTTTAGCAAGCAAATGAATACAAATGAAGCACACTAATGTTCACTCCAAATGATATATAAGTGAGAAGCTCAATGGAGGAATTCTAAGGTTTTCTCTAAAAAATAATTCATAAAAATGAAGAATTTGAAGCACAAACTTCATGTATATGAGAGAGTGATGGAGGGCTTTGCTATATATTTTTCAAGGCGTAAGGGGTCTATTTATAGGCAAAAAACATGAACTAGCCATTGGGCTAAATGGGGTAATGGTTAAACTAGCCGTTGTAGTAAAAAATATTCAAATTATAGTCTGTTCGGTCGACTGGAGTTGACCATTCAGTCGACTGGATTGCATTTTGATCTATTCAGTCAACTGGATCTTGATCCTCGGTCGACTGAATCACGATTGCTCAATTTTTCCGACTTCAAACGACCATAACTCTTTCATCCGGACTCCGAATAGGGTCATTCTTGTGTTCAAATTGAAGCCCCAGAAATCTACTTTTCAATGGTTCCAACCCGATAACAAAATTAATTATTTAAAAAAAGTTATGGGCAAAATACCGAAGGTATGTCAATTTTCTTCACATAATTTTTGCATATTTTTGGCTGAACTTCTTTTGAAACATTTTAAAACACATTTTATATTTTGAAAATGATTTGTAATGAAATATTTAACAAACCTATGGTCCATCTATGGTCTCCTATGAGTTTTCACACATATAACCAATGGTATGTAAAGTTACATAGGTTATAGTGCATTTACAGTTAGAAAATCTTCAAGTCCTTCAAATCTTTTTCTTTTCTTCTTGTTTTTTCTCGTGCTCCATGGATCTTAGCTGCTTGAATATAATCTTCATGCTTCATGGCTTCTATTTTGCTTTCTCAATTGTGCTTGTGTCATTAAAGTCATGTGAACACACTCAATTTGAACAATTAGAAGCTTTGGTTTATTATCATCAAAATAAGTTGAAACCTAGTTAGACCAACATAGACCCCGATAATATACAACACCAAATCCCTTTATGCCCCGATGCCAAACCCGTCAAGCAGAAGCTTAGAAGGATTAGGCTAGATGGGGTGCTCAAGATTAAGGAAGAAGTTACCAAACAGATAGACGCTGGATTCCACATGGTCACAGAGTACTTGAAATGGGTCACTAATATTGTTCCGGTACCAAAAAAGGATGGAAGGATCCGAGTATATGTCGACTTCGAGGATCTTAACATGGCTAGTCCGAAGGATGACTTCCCTCTCCCGATATAGACATATTGGTAGATAGCACTTCTTCCAAAAATGTGCTCTTGCCTTTTATGGACAAATTCTCAGGGTATAACTAGATTCTAATGTCTCTAGAAGATCGAGAGAAGGCTACATTCACAACGCCTTAGGGTATCTACTGTTATAGGGTCATGCCATTCGGACTAAAGAACGCGGGAACAACCGACCAAAGGGATGCGACCACGTTGCTACACGACATGATACACAAGGAGGTAGAAGTATATGTGGATGACATGATCGTGAAATCTAAAACTTGAGAAGAACACGTCATTGCACTAAAGAAATTCTTCGAGCGGGTCAGAAAGTATATGATGCTCTTGAACCCTCAGAAGTGTGCCTTCAGAGTTATAGAAAGAAAAATGCTTGGATTCATGATCACACAGCGAGGCATAGAGGTAGACCCTTTAGAGATCAAGTCCATTCTCGAAATGCCTCCCTCAAAGACCGAGAAGGATTTAAGAGGCTTCTTGGGAAATATTCAGTTCATCAGTCGATTCATTGCCAAGCTAACCACTACTTGTGAACCCTTTTTCAACTCTTGAAGAAAGGGACCAATTTCAGTAGGATCAGCAGTGTCAGGATGCTTTCAAACCTATACATAAGTATCTGCAAAACTCTCCAGTTTTGTTACCACTAGAACCCGGTAATCCTTTGATACTATACCTATTAGTGACTGATTCAGCAATGGGTTGTATACTTGCATAGGAAGATGAAGTCAAGGTAGAAAGAGTTATCTACTACTTGAGTAAGAAGATGACCGAATGCGAATGGCAGTATATGCCTTTGGAGAAGACTTATCGGGCGTTAGTCTAGGCATCCAGGAAGTTATGCCATTACATATTAGCATACCATGTTGTTCTAATCTCAAGGATGGACCCGCTCAAATACCTCTTTGAGAAGCCAACATTAACAAGAAAGTTGGCCTAGTGGTTGCTGATGCTAGCTGAATTTTAACTTGCAGCATGTCACGAGAAAATCAGTAAAAGGGAGAGCCGTTGCAGAGTTCTTGGCCAACCAGCCTATCAACGGAGAAGAAGTGCCTAATTTTGACTTTCTCGATGAGTAGGTGCTAAAGATTGAGAAGGACCTGTGGACCATCTTTTTTGATGGAGCTTCAAACCAATACGGTTATGGGACAGGGATACTCCTTGTCACTCCTGATGATTCGCATATCCCTTTGGCTTTTAAGTAGGGTTTTGAGGTCACTAACAATTAGGCTGAGTATGAAGCTTGCTTAGCTGGATTGAAAGTCGCCTTAGAACTAAAGGCAAGAAAGTTGAAAGTTATAGGGGACTCAGCTCTGGTTGTATCCCAGGCAAAGGGAGAATAGAAGGTTAAAGAAGAAAAGCTGGTTCAGTAACACCGAGAGCTCGAGTTAATGATCCCCTGCTTTGAAAGTGTGGTATTCATTTATGTTCAGAGATTGTAGAACAAGTTCACCGATGTCTTGGCCACTCTGGCATCTATGATAGACATACCCCCTGAGATAAGGATGAGGCCTTTAGAAATTCAACAAAAGGATGTACCCGCGATCGGCAACTTCACTATTACCCAAGCAGCCGATGACGAATACCATGGCATCACGACATTTGGAATTTCATCAAGACGGGAGAACATCTAAGCCAATCTAGTAAAAAGAACCAGAGAGCTATCAGGAGACTTGCTGCACAGTTCGTAATTTGTGGGGGAAATCTGTACAAAAGAGAATTTTTGGGAGTCAATAAACTTTGTGTCGACATGAAAGAGGGGCGCGAGGTGATGAGAGAAATTTATAGAGGAGTTTGTAAACCTCACATATGCGCGATGATGCTGGCTAAAAGGATTCTGCGCCAAGGATATTTCTGAATGACCATAGAAGCAGACTGTCATCAGTTTGTCCGGAGGTGTCAAAAGTGCCAGATCCACACAAACCTCATGCATGTACTGCCATCTCAGTTGTATAACATGATATTACCCTAGCCGCTCTCAGTTTGGAGAATCGATGTTATAGGGAAGGTTACACCCAAGGTATTGAATGGACATGAGTTTATTCTCATGGCAATTGATTACTTCACAAAATGGGTCGAAATCGTCTCTCAGTCTAGAAAGCCTCCTAAGTAGCCTAGTTCATCAAGGAAAATCTCATCTGTCGGTACAGAGTCCCACATGAGATTATTTTCGACAACGATTCCCACTTTCAAGGAGAAGTTTTAGACCTTTTGGAAGAGCATTGGATTATTAGCCACAAGTCTTCACCAAATAGACTGCAAACCAATGGAGCTGTGGAAGTCGCAAATAATAATGTGAAGAAGATCCTACGGAAAATGATAGAAGGAATCAAGGATTGGCCAGAAAAGTTACCATTTGCGCTTTGAGGATACCGAACGTCGATTAGAACTTCCATTGGAACAACGCGTTATGCCTTGGTCTACGGGATGGAAGCAGTTTTGCCCATAGAGTTGGAGGTTCCGTCTCTAAGAGTAATGGTTGAAAGCAATATCCTTGAGTCAGAATGGCAGAGGGACAGATTTGAAGAGTTACTCCTTTTTTACGAAAGGAGGCTTAGGGCCCTGTTCCATGATTAAGGATATTAGTGAAGGATAGCTCGAGCATTTAATAAGAAGGTTAAGTCTCGAAACTTGAAGAAAGGTGACTTAGCCCTCAAAGAGATTAGAGCTCATATTTTTTATCCAAGGGGAAAGTTCAAGCCTAATTGGGCCGAACCCTATCTCATCAAGACCTTGCCGTCAGGAGGCACTGCCGTCCTTATAGATTTGGACGAAAATGTTTTCTCCACACCTATCAATTCAGACTACCTTAAAAGATTCTACCCCTAAGGGAAAGCCCGCAAAAGGAGAGCATCAATACTAGAGTGTAACCCGAGCCTCGAATTACGTTATAGCCTGATTCCCTTCCTTCGGGATACGTAAGTAGCTTCTGTCAGAAGTTCGGTCTAAACCTTTGTTCAAAGTTCTCCCTTTTCATAACCATGTTTCAAGTAGCCGATGAATGCAAAATCTTGTTTTAAATTTTTCTAATAAATTGATAATGTTTAAAAAGTCATCACAAACCAAAAGTGGAGAAACTTTCATTAATTAGTTTTATCGATACAGTTTTCAAAAGATATAAGAGAGACTCTTTCAAAAGATATAAGAGAGACTCACAAGTCCATATCCTAAGAGACTAAAAGGGAAACAAGAAAAATATTAAGGTACAGCAAAGCAAGATCAAGTCCTCATTCTCTTTGCATCCTCTTCCTGTCCTGCCCTGCGTTCTATCTTTGCTTGCGGTAGTTATGAAAGATATCTTTAGCCAAGGACATAGCTAAGAAATGTCCTCCCCGTTCAGAGAACTTAGGTAATCTCGCCAAGTAACCTCGATGCAGTACAACTGATAAACCTGGCAACAAATTAAGGACTTCACATTATAACTGTCAGAAATGGGTTTCTCTAGCTAATTCACCTTCTCCATCAGCCAAACCAGAGAGGAACAAAGAAAAAGGAGAGTTGAGTGGAAAAATCTGAGAAAACATAAAGAAAAAGGAGAGCTACGTGGAAAAATCTAAGAAAACACAAAAAGGGAAAGCTGAGTGGAAAAACCCAAGAGAAATACAAGAAAAGGAGAGTTGAGAGACTACTTGCAGCAAGAGAGCACTATCGGCAAAATAAGGGGCACAATCGGACATAACTCCTCAACACCAAAATGGGATACATGAACCTCGGGATCCCACGGCTTGGCTGTTCTTCTCAGAAGATTCCAATCAACCCTCAGGGATCGCAGAGAAAACAGCACATCTAGACTAAAGTTGAGAAAGTTAAAGAGCTCAACAGGGGAAAAGTCGCTCATCCAAGCCAACAAGGAGTTGCTGTAAAAGTGGGCCATGAAGGATGCAAGGAGGATACAAGATATCCAGAGCAGTGGGGTTTATAACAGTTTCCCCTTTTACAGATCCAGAAATGGGGGCAACCCATAGAATTTGCTCTAAGTTTCATGCCAAAACACTGTACTATGGCCGTCACCTTTTTCTTACGGCCGTTTTTGTGAAACATAATGGTCGTCATATTTTATTCCTAAACCTACGGCCATGATATCCAAACTCTAAGCTGTGAACTCCAGCCAATGATTGGCCTTTGGATTATTCAGTGAGGCCACATGGTTTTGGGCATGTGCTAGATGGGATCACCATTCCCCAGCTCTTCGGGGAAGAAGTTTTTGTTGACGAAATACAATCTTTCTGGCTGGTTCGAACTATACTAAAGTCAAATGGGAAAGAATGGACCAATTTTTGGACCGCCCGAGAGCAACAGGTAGGTTACATCGGAGTAGATATTTGGAAAGACGTTGATAATACATGGGTAATTAAAGACGAAGAAGAAAGGAGAGAAAGAATAGAGAGCAGAAACTTGAATGATCTATGGGTGTTTGAAAGCCCTCTATGTGTTGATGAGGTAAGGCAAGCTAAAAACTAGGTGCCAGGACTATAGGATCCTGAAGAAGGGGTCGAACATTTAACTAGGAGCTGGTGGCACTTCAAACCCGTTAAGCTCAAAAATGGACAAACCAGTGGAAATGAAAAAGAGAAAGAACAAGAAGAGGAAGACGACGCTGTACTGAAGCAGCTGAAGAAGACTTAAGCCAATGTTAGTATTTGGGGATTATT
>JAUMHN010023720.1:0-29856 GCA_032360265.1 Heliamphora ciliata | reverse complement strand
AAGTTAAGCGGAAGGGCTTAAGGAATATCAAGATGCTGATTAAATTAAATTGTTAGTAATTAAATTTAATTGGCGGGTATCGAAAATCTTAGCGTGGGGAGAAATGGTAAGCATTTGATAACAGGAGCTCAATGCAAGAAAGTCTTGAGATTATAGGTCAGAGTGCAATTATAGTTATTTAGTGTTGTGAATTGTAATTGGTATTTTATGAAAATTACAGAAATCGCTGCTGGTTTTTCATAATTGCAGATACCGCAATGCATTTTTCTTTATTTATAGAAATCGCTGGTAGGTATTTGTGTTTTATTGGAAGTTTTACTCATAATTTTTCTCCAGGTCCCTACTGTAACCCTAATATACGCGGGTAGGCTGAATCAGTTTGAAATTGATAGTTCAGATATCATTATCATTGAGATATTATTTTTGTCTTTCAAAGACTTAAATATATCGGGGTTCTGTCGGTATAAGTTCTCGTAGGATCGTAACCCACACTACATTCGAGGATTGCGTAAAAGAATACAGTAGAAGATCTAACTGGAGTTTCAACTCGGAATCAAGCCGTAGTTGAAGATTAGATCGAAAAGAGGTATTCATCTAAATTAACTTTGGTTGCATGGGTTTATTTTTGATCGTTCGACGTCAAAATTTTTATCTGGAACCCATTTCGGCGTTTGCCCGTCCAGTTAATTTTTTACCGATTAATCGTTTTCAAAAATAATGATCTTGCCAGTTTTGCCTCCAACAGTTTAGTGCTATTATCTATTGCTACCTGGTGTGTAGATACATGAGCCACTAATCATGTCTGCAATTCGTTGCAGGGGATCTATAAAATTTGATCACTTAGTGATGGAAAAATTTACCTGCATATGGGCAATAATACAAAGGTAACAGTAGTAACAGTAGGAGATGTCACTCTCAGTTTTGGTAGAGATCAAATTTTAATATTGAGATATTGTCTTTATGTACCTGCCATTAGAAGTAACTTAATTTTCGTTTTTGGATTAGCTAAAGACGAATATTTGGTTTATTTTAATAACTTTATGGTTATTAAGGATAATAAACAGGTTATTTGTTCTGATACATTGGTGGATGATCTTTATATTATTACTCCAATCTCTCCTACACTGCAACTAGTTGAAATGAATAACACGTCTATATTACCATATAAGAGAAAGTTTTATTATTTAATGAACCAAACGTTTCTTTGGCACTTACGCTTGGGTCATATTAATCTAAAAAGGATAAACAGACTAGTAGCAGATGAATTTTTGAGTTTATTAGAAGTTGATGCATTTTTAGTCTGTGAATCTTGCTTAGAAATTAAAATGATTAAGAGGCCTTTTTTGGCCAAAGGCTATAGAGCTAAAAAATTGTTGAAGCTGGTTCATTCAGATGTGTGTGGTCCTATGATAATCTGGGCTAAAGGTAGCTTTGAGTACTTCATCAGTTTCATTGATTACTACTCAAGGTATGAATACATTTACCTAATGCACCGTAAGTCTGAATACTTTAAAAAATTAAAAGAATTTAAGGCGAAGGCGGAGAAGCATTTGGGTAAAAGTATCAAATCACTACGATCTGACCGTGGTGGAGAATAGCTCTTTAGAGAGTTCAAGGACTACTTGTCATCAGAGGGGATTATGTCCTAGTTGACTATACCTGGCACTCCGCAGCAAAAAGAAGGAATATGACTCTTACGGAGATGGTAAGGTCAATGATGAGTTATTCAAGTTTACCCGATTCGTTTAAGGGACTCACTTAGAGACAATGGCTTACATTCAGAACTTGCTACCTTCTAAGTCAATACCTTTTACTCCCATAGAATTGTGGACCAGGTGTAAGCTTAGTCTGAAACACATTCGGATTTGAGAGTATCTAGCATATGTGCTGAAAGAAAACACAGGTAAGTTAGAACCGAGGACAGAAGTCCATTTCTTTGTGGGGTATCCCAAGGGAACAAAGGGTGATCTATTTTATAATCCTAAGGATCAAAAGGTCATTGTTAGCACTAATACTTGATTTTTTGAAGAGGATTATATTATGGATCACAGGCCTAAAAGCAACATTGTTCTCGATTAACTGAGAGAAAATACCAGTAGAATGAAGGAGCAAGTCACTGATATTCCATTACCTCATCGTAATGGAAAGATTATCGAGACAGGTGCAAATCAAGAATAGGGTGCTGATGCACATGGTTCAGATTCTGCACAGGGTATTACTGATAATACACAAACACATATAGTGCCTCGTCGTAGTGGGAGAGTTATTCATCAACCTGATCGGTATATGTTCTTGGGAGAGTCTTTTGACAAGATCTCGACAGAACTAGATACCGAGCCCTATAACTACAATGAAGCACTTCAAGACAAAAATGAAGATCTTTGGCAAAGGGCTATGAATTCAGAGATGAAATTTATGTTTTTCAATCAGGTCTGGGAACTTGTAGAATCACCTGAAGGGATAAAACCTATTAGATACAAATGGATCTATAAGTGAAAGAAAGGAGCAGATAAGAAGGTTAAAACCTTCAAAGCTAAGCTTGTTGCTAAAGGGTTCACTCAGAAAGAAGTGATCGATTATGAGAAAATCTTATTGCCGATAGCCATACTTAAGTCTATCCGAATTCTCTTATTTATTGCCGTTCATTTCGATTATAAATTCTGGCAAATGGATGTCAAACAGCTTTCCTTAATGAAAGTCTTGACGAGTATATTTATATAATACAACTAGATGAATTCTTTACAAAGGGCCAAGAACACATGTTGTGTAAGCTTAAGAGATCTATTTATGGATTTAAGCAGGCATCAAGGTATTGGAACACTCGATTTGATCAAGCCATTAACTCTTATGATTTTGATCAAAGTCCAGATAAATCCTGTGTGTAGAAGAAACATGACGGAAGCGTGATAATCTTCCTAGTACTTTATGTAGATGATATCTTGCTTATCGAAAATAATATGGAGGCATTATCTACGATTAAAGTATAATTATCTGGGCAGTTTGATATGAAAGATTTGGGAGAAACCAATCACATCCTTGAGACCAAACTCATGCGAGATCGAAAACAAATGATGTTGGGTTTATAACAAGCAAAGTATATCGATGATATTATTGCTCGTTTTAGCATGCATGATTCTAATAAAGAGTTTCTCCCTTTCAGGCATGGAATCACTTTATTCAAAGATCAGTGTTCTATGACACTTGATGAGATAGAGAAGATGAAGGCGGTTACTTATGCTTAGATAGTTGGAAGCCTCATATATGTTATGCTTTGCACTAGACTCGACATGCACTTTGCCGTTAGCATGGTTAGCAGATATCAGTTTAACCTAGGACATGAGCATTAGACTATAATAAAAAATATAATCAAGTATCTGAAAAGGACTAAAGATTATATGTTAGTTTATCAGGCGAACAGTTTAGTACCTTTGAGGTACACAGACTCAGATTTCTAGTAAGACATAGAGCTTACATCAGGAGAAAATCTTGCAGATCCTTTACAAAGAGCTTACTGGCTAAGACTTTTGCTAATCATGTAGAGAGTATAGGAGTCAGATGTATGGCAGCATGGTTTTGCATATAAGTTGGAGATTGTTAGGGTTGGTATACTGAAAATCATGTTTTTAGTATTTAATTTTATTTTAATAAAATTAATTTTTTATTTTATGAAAATTTTTATGAGCAATGTATGTGCATCATTTCTTTAATGTTATGTATGGATATCCGATATTCTGTATAGTAGTTAATCTTGTGTGTAGAATATGACTTACACACAGAAGATTAGATTTTAGGATTTTACAAAATATAAGTTTTATATTCACAGTTTAGTTGAAAATGGACATACTATCGGTACGACTGTAGCATAGAGTTTTAGTAGACCTGTTTTGGTTACGGAAAACAGATAATAGTATCATCTATTATTCCAACTCTCTGTGCTAGTACACTTTGTGTGTATTGGACAGGACATTTGGAGTAATTAATTTTATACTGACTATGTAAATTAATTCTCATCCCAAGATTATTATGAATAGTACTTATCCTCTTAATCTTGAAATAATTATTGATTTGCTTATATTTAATATTTATTATTTTGATTCACTAGAGGGTTCGATCTTATATGGGTATATATTTTCGGTGAGTTGGATAGCGGCATTATTGATGTAACGAATATTAATTATTGATGGAATTCACGTCCTGAAAGATTGAGATTGACGATTCTCCCTTAAGGAAGCTTATAAGTTTTGATCAGGCAAAATCTTACAAGTGGATTTGATTATCCGGCAGTCGAATACGTTAAACGGAAGGGTTTAAAAAATATCAAAATGTCGTTTAAATTAAATTGTGAGTAATTAAATTTAATTGGCGGGTATAAAAAATCTTAACGTGGGGAGAAATGGTAAGCATTTAATAATAGGAGCTCAATGCAAGATTGTCTTGAGATTATGGGTCAGAGTGCAATTATAGTTCTTTAATGGTGTAAACTGTAATTCAGTGTTTTATGAAAATTGTAGAAATTGCTACTAGTTTTCTATAATTGTAGATAACGTTACGAGGTCTGCTTAATTGCGAAAGCCACTAATATGTGCATGTGTTTCACTGAAAGTTTTACTCATAATTACTCTCCAGGTCCCCGCTATAGCCCTATAAATATGCAGGTAGGCTGAATCAGTTTTATAACTTGTTTTTAAGAGTAAAGCTATCCAAGTTCTGCCGGTACGAGTTCTCGGAGGATTATGGCTCACACTGTATTCGAGAATTGCATAAGGGACTACAATAGAAGATCTGACAAGAGCTTCAATTTGGATACAAATGATAGTTGAAGATTCGACTGGTAAAAAGATATTCTTTTAAATAACTTTGGATACACGGGTTTTATTTTGATCGTTCGTCATCAAAAGTTTTATCGGGAGCCCGTTTTGGTATTTGCCCGTCTAGTTAATTTTATTTTTCAGATAATCATTTGCAAAAATAAAAGATCTTGACAGTTCTGCCTCCAAGAAGATTGGTATTAGGGGTTTAGATTCGAATACCTTTGAGTCATGGAAAGTGGTTACACCACTGTGAGAGATTTGATGTTTATAATTGATATGCATATGTTGACAGGCTTTAGTGATGAAAATGTGAAAGGATTTGATGATTATGTGTTATGTCTAATACTTGAACATAGTGGTTGAACCTAGAAATGATGTGTATTGCCCTCGGACGTCCAGTCAACTAATTTGGGGATCGAATTTGAAAATCGTTTGATCAACGTTATTTCTAATGAGATATCTAAAGGAATTGTTTTATTTTCAAACTTCACTAAATCAAAATACCCAACAAGTATTAGCTCTCCCTGAAAAGGAGGTGATCCAGCCTCATCTTGTCACGCCCCAACTTTTAGAAAATATTATAAGTATTAAATTTTAAAAAAAAATGGCAAAATTTTTCTTATTATTCAGATAATCCAATTGCATAATAGTCTCCACAATAATCTGTATTAATATCAAGAAAAACAATATAAATTAACTACCAATCTACTTCCAAATCAATACTTTATACAAGAGTTGGAACTCTATGATATAAAATATGAATAAAAACTACTTTACATTATTAAAAAAAATGCCTCAAAACTCATTCCACTGACTTTTTATATAATTACATTCATCTAAAAACATGCAATTCATACACCTTATAATCTTGCAAACCCAAAATCATCAAATCACAAGTATATAGATTAGTTACTAGACTTCAAGGTTCCTAACTTGAATATAAACATATTCCTTAAGTCTACAAAATATACCTAAGCTCAAGGCTTCATAACAATCAAAAATAAAACATACAATGCCTCAAGACTTTAACACAATTCAAAACAAGATATCCAAAAAGGTCAATCTCCTATCATGGCCTAGCATCTTTACTAGTACCTGAAAATCATTTACATAAATAACGTGAGTCGAAACTCGTAAAAAAATTGACTAATCAAGAATAAATGTGTGACATGTGAAAGAGGTCATGTGGGTGTAACAATATTTTGGTACATATAATCATGTAGGTATCCAAAAGAGGTTTCAATAAATATTTAAAGAAAACTAATTCCCACATAACAAGTGTTTCACAAATAAAAAGGGTGTTGATTTGAAGTTATAGTTATACCAATACTTAAACAAATCTCCATTTCCATCCTATTTTCACAAGTCACAATTTTTATAAAGAGAATATCAATAATCCACATTCCTCAATCATTCAAAATTCTCGCAATTTGACAATAAGCCACATTTGTTTGTAATGCATTAAAATTCCATGATTTTAATGATAACTCAACAATTCATGTTCTCCATATTATATCAACAATTATAGTATGTAATTGTAAACTCTCGTGCAATTATACTCGATCGGGCCACTCAAGACTTGATATGTAACCAAAAGTTTTATAATTTATGTCAACAACGGTACTCTTTTATGATTCTCACATGGAACCAACGGGTAGGGCACTCGTGCACACTTTTATGGAGATTAACTCGATGGGTAGGGCACCCGATCTTGCGCAAGTTTCTGGGCTTTCATCGTGGAGTTAGTCAACCCCAAATTAATTCCACACATTGCTCGGTACTTTAATTAAACTATAACCCAATTCACATAACATAAAACACATGCTTCAATTAATTCCATCAACACCAAACTTATGGTTAAATTTATTCAAAAAATTTCAATTTCCCAACAAGTCTCAAATCTCATCCATAATACAACTTAACAAATTTTATTTCATGAGGATTTCAACAAGCTCATAACTTCAATTAAAGTTTTAAATCCACAATCTTCATTTATTCACAAAGAACACAATCTATGATTTTATTGTGAGACCTGGTGTAGAGACCCCAATCTGACCAAGCCGAATTTTAGGCACCTGTCTCGAATGTGTTCCAATAATGAAAGTATGAGAATCATGCTCAAAGATATTCCCAAGTAAGCAAAATCACGAATATGACTCAAAATCTAAAAATCCTAAAAGACCCTTCAGGCCATGACATTCTCATTCTCATGGCTGTCACCTTTTTAAAAACCCTAGAACAGGCCATGTTCTTGCTCTCACGGCCGTAACCTTTTTAAAACTCTAAACCAAGTCGTGACTTTCTTTGTCCCAACCATCTCTTGTTTATTTAGGCCGCAACTATTGAAAGTTGTGTATGTTCTTTTCACTGCCATAAAGGTAGCTGTCTGCACTGTACAAAAATAAAGAGGTAGCGGCCATCACTATTACCCCCTTTTGGACAGGTAGAAGTATCCCAGAAGGGGTTTATGTTGCTCGCCTTGCCTATAAATATGTGACGTTTTCAAGAAGAACAGAGAGAGAAACACCGAAGATGATGTAAGGGACACAAGACTGATTGAGCAGTCTTTAAACCACTCAAGTAGTCTGTTTGTTGGGTATTTTTTTTTATATTTTTGATGTTTTGCTCTCTTTTTAAAACCGGTTTATGCCTTTCAATTTTAACCACTTTGGGGTCATTCTTATGTTTAAATTGAAGCCCCATAAGTTTACTTTTTAAATACTCATTTTTTGATATTGAAATTCTTTTCGGTTAAAAGAAGGTTTTACTTTAAAAAATGTTGGTATCTTGGTTATTCATGGGTTTATCCTTTATTTGAATTTGTGGGCATGACAGATTGGTATTAGAGCTCTAGGTTCGAATACATTTGAGCCGTGAAAAGTGGTTACACCATTGTGAGAGATTTGATGTTTATAATTGATATGCACATGTTGACATGCTTTAGTGATGAAAATATGATAGGATTTTATGATTATGTGTTATGTGTTATATTTGAACATAGAGGTTGAACCTAGAAATGACGTGTATTGCCCTTGGAAGTCCAGTTAACTAGTTTAGGGATCGAATTAGAAAAGTGCTTGACCAACGTTATTTCTAATGAGAAATCTAAAGGAATTCTTTTATTTTCAAACTTCACCAAACCAAAATACACAACAAGCATTAGTTCTCCCTAAAAAGGAGGTGATCCAGCCTCACCTTGTCACGCCCGAACTTTTAAAAAATATTACAAGTATTAAATTTTAAAAAAAATTTGGCAGAGTTTTTCCTATTTTTTGAATAATCTAATGACATAACAGTCCCCACAATAATCTATATTAATATCAAGAAAAACATTATAAATTAACCACCAATCTACTTCGAAATCAATGCTTTATTGCTTGTTTATCATTCTTCTTGATGTAAACATTTATTTTCTCCAAGTTTTTCATTATTAGTAGTATATTCATACCTCTTTGTTTCGTATATTTATAGTTATTTAAATTCTATTTCGGTGTTCACAAGCACACTGAACACATTCAAAGCTTTCTGAGGTTCTGAAACATGACGGCCGCGATCTTCCTATGTTACGGCCATATATTTTGTTATACCCACAGTCACGGTCGTGCACTTTTTATAACAGTTGATACATTTATGCCTCTTTATATTCATGGCCATAATGTCCTGTTGTTACGGATGCGAGATTGTTTTAAGGCTAGAAATGCAAAAACCCTTTTCAAAACTCTATGTTATCTATTTATTTCAAGTTTATACGTCCTTTTATCGCTCTGTTTAGCATTTTCTTCTTTCCGTACCTTTTTTTAGTTTCCTGTTGGGTAATGGATGACATATCTAGTTTAGACCAAATGGGTTATGATCTCCATTCTATGTACTTCCATATCTATATTTTTTGAGGTTATGCAAATATGACGGCCTGTGTTTTCTCCTCTTTTCTTGTTACGGTCGTGAGGTTTTGTAAGGCCAGTAACATGAAAATATGTTTTAAGTATTCTGTTATTCATATTTGATATCTTGTACATTCTGTTTAGAGTTATTGCTTGTATAGAGGATGAATGATTGTGGATCTAACCTAATACCAATAAGTTATGGTTTCTGTCCTGCATATTCTATTTATTTGAGCTTGTTTTAAGCCTTGTGCAATGTATATATCCTTTTTGTACCCTTAAAAACCATGGCTACGACATTTATTTGTTACGACCGTGAGATATTTTTATTCATCCTTTGCGGTAACCCTATTTTTGTTATGGTCGCCTGTTTTGTGACTATTTTTGTCACAGCCGCAGCATTTATTGTTACGGTCGTGAGTTTTGTGCATTACCAGTAACTTAAATATGATGTTTAAGTCTCTTCTTCTTGTTCTGTACAGCCTGTTTACAGCATGTGGGGGATAGAAACATTATTACATGACCCTTAGAATCTTATTTGTTTGTTTATTGCTTATTTACATATTTTTCGCTTTGCTTTGCTCTAACAATACGTGTGGCGTATCTAAAACTAATAACCAAGTTGCATGACCCTAGGATCGTAATCAGGTTTTTATTTCGTTGACTGCTTTTGTTTGAACTATCTTTAACCCCCCATTCTGTATATGTTATCTTTAAAAAATTTACAACAAGAACCAATATTAACAAAGTAAAGGCCAACCTCGCGGTTGGGCGAAAATGGTGCTTAACACCTTTTCTTTTCGTACCTTAACCATCGAATCTTTTTTTTTTCTCTGGTTCCATTTTTAAAAGACTCGCAGCCTTCTTTTTTTTTCTTTTTTTTTTCTTAAAAATCAAGTGGCGACTCTATTTTTCAAAAAGGATACTAAGATATCTTGGACTTTTATTTTTAAAAGGAAAAGAATATTTTTTTAAAAATAATAGATATTCGGTGCGTCCCATATGAGACCCGAAACGTCCACAGCTGGTTTCTTTTGTTTTTGTAATATTAATACATGACGTGTTGGTAATCATTTTAATCGTTATAGAAAAGCATATTTCTATATATTTTATGCATGTGCGTTTCAATCTCGGTCCTAGTTGGGCCTTGTAGCAAAAGTTATTCTTTTTGGGATAGGACCGCTCAATCGGTCCTTAGACTGCTCGAGTGGTCTGTCTGCGTGGGCTGAGTATAAGACAGCTCATTGTTTTAGTTTTTGAACCAAAGCTTGTTGAATAAGCTTCTTTCTCTCTCTCTCTCTCTCTCTCTCTCTCTCTCTCTTTTAAGAAAGATCAAACCCTTTGCCTTCTCTCTAACTTTTGGCTTCATTTGAGCTCGAATGTTGGCATTAGGACAGTAGATCTTTGATATACGCGCAGTGGACTTTGCATTCATCCAAATGGAACCTCATTTTGGCGACTTTGGTTTTTCATCGATGTTTAAAGCTACGAGTTTTTAACTCTTTGAGGTAGGATTCTAGATTATCTTGTTTTAAATGGGTGCTATATTTGATTTATACACGTTTTTATCATTTTAAAATGCTATGAAATGTTGAACTTTATATCGAAACCCTATTTTGGTGGATAAAAAGCACGTTACGTATTTTTATGATTTATTACAAAGTTAGTGGGCATATATGCGTTCGTGATTTTCGAAAAGATGAGTTTTAAAAATTGGGAAGATTTATGTAAATCTTGGAAAGACTTAATTTTGGAGGTTTGGACCTAACCTTTGGGGTTAAGCCTTGTTTTAACGTTGGTTGGTCTCCATGGTTAGATGAATGACGTTGCTGTGTGTTTTGATGTTTATACATGGCTAGGTGCAGGCAAATGTTTTGTTAATTCATGCTGTATGTCTTTTAAAAAATGCATTATTGGGGGCAGATATTGGTCCTACGGTTAAAACTCGTAAAGAAATGCATGATTAGGGGCGAATATTGGTCTTGCGGAGAAAGCCTGAGATGGTGCACATGTTACAGAAGAATTATTGTAGATTGTGGAAACCGAGTTGAAAAATAAGGTTTGTTTATGTTTTTTAAAACCATTGGACGTTTGGATTATATAAAAACTTATGGTTTTTAGGATGGATAACCGTTTTGAGACTTTTGGTTGAATTGTTTACATAATCCGTGATTGTATGTTATGCTTTTACTTTTTGATAGTGTGTTCCTATTGGGCTTTTGGCTTATTTTGTGGGATTTAAAAACTTTTCAATTGACATACTTGATCACGTGGGTTGATCTCGGTGAGCCTCGATAGAGGCAAAAGACAAAACTCTCTTTGTCGTAATGATGTAATGATGTAATATGTTTTAGTATTAAAAGAATAAGTATTGTAATCTTTATGGCCATGGTGCCGATGCATGTATATTTGCATGATGAAGAGAGGAACCTCGAGTTGGATGTTTCAAGTTTCTTGGGTGCATGAAATGATTTTTGTTTGGTTGGTTCAATGATTTAATAAATTATTTTCAGTTGATCTCATGCTTTTTATCAATGTTTGTGCCTCGAGGGAGGATTTTGAGCCTCGTTTTAACATATTTTTGTGGGATTGGTTATGCCTTGAAAGTTTTCAAAAGTTCAAGTGTTGGATTTATAAAAGTGGTGTTTTGAAAAAGAGTCTAGAGACAAATCGTTTGACAGACCGCTTGAGCGGTTTGGGAAATTTTCCAGTGTCCTTGCAAGGACTGCTCGAGCGATCTGGGAAATTTTTAAAAAATTTTATTTATTTGTTTTAACGCTTAGCTCTTGGGGACCGTGACCTTAGTCTTTTGGGCTATTCTTTTACATAAAATAAACCCTCAAAAGTGCTTTATTCAAATCTTTTAACTTCATCTTCAAGTTACATTCTTCGACCTATTTAGGCTCGAGTGATTTTGGTGGATTATGATATCCCAAAACAATTGTTCTTGGGCAGTTCGCGTGATCCAAGTTTTGGGGTGTGACAACTTGGTATCAGAGCTCTAGGTTCGAATACCTAAGAGCGATGGGAGAGGTTGCATCACCATGTGAGGATGGTTACGTGTGCTTGATTGCATATATTTAAATGTTTTGATAACATGATTATGATAACCTGTTGAGCATGAGAATGTTGTGTATAGGTGAACATAGAGGTTGGACCTTAGGATTGATTGGTCTTATCTTTAGGCGTTTGAAATAACAAACTTGGAAGCCAAGTTAGAAATGCAATTGGCCGATGTACTTTCTAGCAAGGAATCTAAGTAGGTTACCCAAATTGACTCGTCACTACTCGTCACTTTTGTCGGTGCTCCTCGGTATGTGGATTTTATTTAACATGATCTTGAATGGCTAAGTGTTAGCATGATTATGTGATAGGTGTTAGCAATAACATGATGTATCGAACTTTTGGTTGTTATGTTCTATATTTCTTTCATATATGAACTGTGTTTTCTCATAGAGGATGAGGCCGTGGTAGGGGTCTTGGTATGGGTCATGGAGGTGCGGTCCGATTGTTGTTGATTGCTGTAAGGTAAGGTCATTGGTTGAGTGTTGATCACTTAGTGCATTGTGGAACTTGCTCGTAAGTTATGGTAACTACATGAGTTGATGTCTGCCTTAGTTAGTTACCCACTATGCATTCATATGATCATGGTTTTGTTCCGGTGCTGTTGAGGCGTGGATAATTGGTTGGTTATGGTAGAGAACATTTATTGGGGAGTAATACTTTTGGGAAGTAAGTTGTATTACTAGTGACCTTGTGATTAGGTGCGATAGGCCGTTTGAGACCTCTTAGAGATAATCTATTATGATTAGGTTATGGGATGGTGATAATCTTTCTTGGTTAAGATTTTGTGTATGTAGTTGTAGGCTTGTTAAGGATTATGTGCATCATGAGCTATGCTATGTCTTGAGCCGTGTACTCGAGAATGGGGTATAGATGAGAACATAGTAGATGGGAGTATAGTAATCTTTGGCTTAGCGTATTTTAAAATTACAGAACAAAAAAGGGGTTTTGGGGGTTATCCCTTGCCTGTGGGGTGTTATTGGTAGTCAAAGTAATACCCGATAGCTTTGGACATCATGTTTCTTATTGAGATTCAAGAGTTGAGTTACGGGTGCGTAAGCTCAAAGATGTGCTTGGTCGATTAATCGTGAAGTCGCAGATATGTTAGAATGTGTATGGGTTTTGGTTACGATTCTAGCGTGCGACGAGTATTAGTCCTTAAGGAATTTCACAAAAGTAAGGCTTGTGGTTTAATCGCTGTCCTTATGGTTAGGAGATCGTGTACAGGAATTGTGTTGGGTGAGTACAAGGGTGTGCCTAGACAAAGTTAAGATATGAGTAGTACCAGATCTTGTAAAGGATGACGTGGTCGCTTTACCGTCTCCCTCGCAAGTGCTAAGTGCACGAGGTTTGAGAAACCCGTGAAGGGGTTTGATGGTGTGGTTGACTCAATGCTTAGATGATGTATCATGAGTTTGATGTATCTTGACATATTTATTGAAGGGATAGAGGTTGTTTGTATCAGGGTTGTATACTAAAAATCATAAATTTTATTTAGTTTTAGTATTTAATTTTATTTTAATAAAATTATTTTTTTATTTTATGAGAATCTTAATGAGCAATAATTTCAATATCATTTCTTTAATATTTTGCATAAATATTTTTTATTATGTATAGTATTTAATATGGTGTGTAGATGAGTGACCCTAACCTGTTTTCTTTTTCGGCACTTTTCGACGCGCGTTTCGTGTTTATGTGATCGCATGTTTTTGTACGCTTTTGATGCATGATCGGGGTTGGAGATGCATGCGGGGTAGATTTTTAGGGGCCGTAGGGCGTTGCGGTGCGAATTTTGAAAAATTTCAAAAAAAAGATATTTTGGAGGCCTATAAATATCTGGAGTTAGATGCTTTCAAAAGATATTTTTAAAACTTCTCCGCTAAGTTTTCTCTATTTTATCTCTGCCTTCTCTCTAACTTCTCGGGAGCCCAGGGCTCTATTTTTGACGATCCAATAGTGGATCCTTGCTATTGGTTTGAGGCGTCGAGTTTTTAACTCACCGAGGTAGAATCCTAGACTCTCATGTCTTATAAGGGTGCTACGTGTAATCATGTGTGTTTTTAACGATTAGATTGCTGCAGATTTGATTTTGTTTAAAAGTTAGGTTTTTGGGTTAAAAATCATTTTTCATCGATTTCGGTGGATGGAATCGGGTGTCGAGAGTTTCTTTGGTGGTCTTGGTGTTAGGCTTGGGCGTGTGGATGTCCGAGGGTGTTGAATGGGTGTTTGGAGGCGTTGATTCGAAGTTTATAGAGCCAAACCCGTAGCTCAAAAACTGTTTCCGCCTCAGTCTAGTTGACTGGACCGTGGGGTCAGTCAACTGGATCTTTGTCCTTGAGGTTCAGTCGACTGGACTTGGGTAGTTTTGTGTTTGTGGTTTGATGGTTAGGTTTGGGTTTCCAATTGGTTTTCTATGGTATCCAGTTGATTAATTATGGGATTAGTTGACTGAAATACTGTTGGATTTTTTTTGGGGTTCGGTTGGTTGTGTGGTGGATTTGGGAGTCGTGTCATGGTTTCGGGTGTTGGTTTAGGTGCCGTCCTCAGGAGTGACGTGTATGGTTAGTTTTGGGTGTTGTGGAAAGGTTGCGTGACGTGCTGGTTATATACGGGACGTGTGGGCCCATGGTTCTCTTTAAGGGTGAGGTTTTGGTGTGAACCGTTCTGAGGGAAGTTCAGGAGTTGACTTTCGGGTTGGGTGTTGGTTGTCTCGGTGTGTGTGGACGGGTCCCAGTATGTGGACGGGTCGCTCGGGTTATATGGTGGGTGGCGTCATTATGTGAGGTTATATATGGTTATGTGCATTTATAACTTTAGTTTATTTATGTGTGGATTACATAAGGGAATTACGTGGTTTATGCTTTATGGGCATGTATATGTGGGCTCTGAGAAGCGGATGCATGTGGTGTGTGTTGCACGGGTTGTGTGCATTGCGTGTGTTGCACGGGTTGCATGCACGGGTTGTATGTGTTGAGTTGCATGGGTGGCATGTGTTAGATGGGATTGAGATCCTTTAGTGAAAGCCTGAGAAATATTAGATGGGATTGAGATTGAGATCCTTCGGTGAAAGCCCGAGAAATGTTAGATGGGATTGAGATTGAGATCCTTCGGTGAAAGCCCGAGAAATGTTAGATGGGATTGAGATCCTTTGGTGAAAGCCCGAGAAGATCCTTGTATTATGTGGATGCATGTAGGTATCTGAAGGATGGGAACGTGGTCCTGACGATGCTGGGTTGGTGGGTGCTTAAGGCCCTTGGGTTGTGAACCCGTAAACTAAGTCGGTTGCCTCCGTGAATGGCGTTGTTTATGTTGTCGTAACTCCGTATAGAACTTGCCATTACCGAGCAGGCCTTAAGTGGTGACTAGGGTAATGGGTAGGAGTCTATTGTTGTTACCATTGTCTGTGTTTTTACTGCTTTTCCTTAACTGTGGTATGATATCTGTTAGGATGATATACATAGTTTCAAGGATGAAAACGTGATCCTAAAGATAGTGCGTGTGAATCTGAAGGACGAAAACGAGGTCCTGGAGAGATATGTGTTGGGTGTGTTGCTCATATGTGTTGGGCATAGTCCATGGATTGCATGAGTTAGCTTTCTGGGGCTTGTGAAAGTCGATTTAGATATATGTTCATGTGTTGCACATATATATTGTTATCTTGGGGCTCGTGTGAGCCGTGTTTTCAAATTATTTTAAGGCTTGAAAGAGAGTTTAAAACTGCACCTCATTTTCCTAGCATGTTTAGCTTTTATTGCATGTGTTATCTAGTTTCTGCTGAGCTGTGGCTAACGGGTGGGATTTGAAATGTTTTTCAGGAACCGATCACGCAGGTTGAACCGGGGTTGCTGGTGGGGTGGAAGAGCTGTAGTCATCCTTTTTGCTAGTTTTGAACATGTATGATGTAACATGTTTTTTGGCGTTGGTGCCGTGTAATGAAAGCCATTTGGCGATTATATACAGTGCATGTATGGTTTATTTTGAGAGTGTATTCTCAGGTTGGATGCTATCTTGGTTGTCTTTGGTGTTTCACGTGACTAGGAGTTTGGGGCATGACAGTTGAGTACAGCTTGTACACAGAAGACCAGATTATAGGTTCTTGCAGAATATAAGTATTTGTTCACAGTTTAGATAGAATTGGACAAACCATCAGTATGACTGTAACACAGAGTTTTAGTAGACTTGTCTTGATTACGTGGAACAGATAATAGCGTCGTCTGTTGTTCTGACTTTCTGTGTTAGTACACTTTATGTGTATTGAACAGAGCCACGTTGGTGTAATTAATTTTATACTGACTATATAAATTTATTCACACCCTAAGGTTATTATGAATGCTTATACTCTTAATCTCGAAATAATTATTATTTATTTATATTTAATATTCGTTGTTTTGATTCATTAAATGGTGCAATCTTTTATGGGTCTATAGTCATAGTGAGTTGGATAGTGATATTAATTATATGGTGAATATTAATTATTGACGGAATCTACGTCCCGATTGTTTGGGATTGACGATACCCCCTTAAAGAAGCTTATAAGTTTTGACTAAGCCAAATTATGCAGGTGGATTTAATTATTCAGCAATCAAATAAGTTAAGCGAAAAGGTTTAAGGAATTTTAAAGATGCTGGTTAAATTAAATTGTCAGTAATTAAATTTAATTGACGGGTATCTAGAATTTTAACGTGGAGAGATGAGTTAAGTATTTAATAATAGAAACTCAATGTAAATTGGTCTTGAAATTATGGCTAAGAGTGCAGTTATAGTTCTTTAGTGATATAAATTGTAATTTAGTATTTTATAAAAATTACAAAAACTATTGCAAGATTTTCATAATTACAGAAATCGCCGAGAGGTTTGCATATTTGCAAAAATCGCTGGAAGGATTTCTGGGTCATACTAAAAATTTATGTCATAATTACTCTACAGGTCCTTACTGTATCCCATAAAGGTTGTCATAAGTTATCTTTCAAGATTAAGGTTGTCCAAGTTTTATCGGCACCAGTTCTCGAAAAATCGTAACCCATACTACGTTTGAAAATTGCCTTAAAAATACAGTAAAAGATTTATTCGGAGTTTCAACTCGGACAATCAAAGTTCGTAGTTGAATAAACAGCCGAAAGGTATTCAGTTAAATTAACTGTGGTCGCACAGATTTTTATTCTGATCGTTTGATATCAAAAAGTTTTTATCGGGAGCATGTTTCGGCAATTGCTCGTCCGATTTTTTTTCTTCAAAAAATCATATACAAATCAATGATATTGGTAGTTTGCCTCTAACAATTGGTAACAGAGCCGTTTTGATTATGTTTACGGTTAATCAAAAGGCTAGGTCGATTTAGAATTATGCTAATTTTGTTTTTTGCATACGTTTTAATCTTGATTTTATGATCATTATTATATTCATGTTTGATTGAATGGTTGAATAACGATTATTATTTAAGTTTTTAATCACGAGGGTTGATCGTGATAGTTTAAGCTTTTTTAATTCGAATGTGAGCCTTCGGAACATAGATTTTTAATGTAAAAGCTTTTTTGTTTAAATATTATTTAGAATATTTAAGAATAGGTTTGAATATCCAAGAATACGAAGAACCGGCGGCAACATAACCGGCGGTGGTTTCGGGTGGTTCGAACCACGGATGGTGGTGGTTTTTTTACGATTCTACAACAGATTTTTTCGATAAGTTTCTACAGGTTTTATACATTAAAAAACTGTAGCAAAATAGTCCTAAAATAAAGCAAAAATAGGCTAGAAAGTAGCCACCTACGGCGGTGCAAGCTGACGATTTTTGGCCAATTTATGCAACGATTTTGGCTAGTTTTTTGGGCAGAAAATAGTAGTAAAATTGGGCTGAAAAATAGTCCAAAATAGTGGTAATAAATGTAGCAAAAGGCAGCATAAAATACCGCAATAGGCGGTGGCATCCGGCGGCGGTGGCAAGCTATTTTGGGGATATTTTTTGAGATTTTTCGAGACTATTTTTGGGGTGTTCTTTTGGGCTTCATGTTGCTGGATATCAATGTTAAAAACAGAAAAAAAACGGGAGCCGAAACAACCACAGAACGAGGTTCAAACGGTAGCGGTAATAGGTAGCTAGGGCGGGAGCGGTGAGGGTTGTTTGGTCGTCATCGAAAGCTATTTTCGAGGTGTTTTTCATTCTGATTTTTGGTGAAAAAATAGTATATTTCGTAATCTATTTTTCAAAAAAAAATCGAGATAAAAACAGAGTTTAGGAATGGCGGCGACAAGGTGCAGCGCCGGTGGCTAGTCGGCGGTTGTGGTTCGGCTGTGGTGGCTGGCTGGCTGTTTTTTTTGGCTGATATGTCTCGAGAGTGTTGTGTTTGTATAACACTGCAAATTGAGGAATCTTGATACAACTTGGATGTTGGAAGCCGATTTTGGTAAGAATTGAAAGATTACGAGTTAATCTTTACATAAAAAATTGAAACTCAATAGAATTTCAGTCTAAACCCGATATATATATATATATATATATATATATATATATATATATATATATAAACATCAAAAATTGAAACTCAATAGAGTTTCAGTCTAAACCCGATATATATATATATTGTATTTATATTTATTTAAACTGCGTGGATGATATATATATGTTTTATTTATTTCTGTTAATTTAATTAATTCGAGAAAAATTGATTTTAATTAATATTTTATAAAGGAAAATAAAATTAAGTTTTTAAATTAAAAGTTTTTAATTAAATAAAAAAAACTTTAGATATTTTATTTTTTTACAAAATAACACGTTTAAGATGATTTTTGATAACTCGGATATCTTGAAAAAACGTAAAAATTAATTTCGAATTTTAGATTAATTAAATAAAAAAAATTTGATTTTAATAAATTATTAATTTTCAAAAAATATGTACCATAAAAATAAAATACTTGAATGTCTTTATTCAATACCTTAGCTGTAAAGCAAAGAAAAAAGTGTGCATTCATCAGTAATTTTATTTGTTACACATTAAAACACGAAAAGATGGTTTGACAAATCAAAATCATTTAGATCGTGTATACGAAAAGATGTTCTGAAATCTTTTTGGATCTTGTAGTTTTTAAAATTAATAAATTTATTTTAATTAAATAAATTTTTATAACCCTTAAAAATATTTTAAAAATCTATGTGGAAAAGAGAATTTATTCACAGATAAATCCCGCGGTCTCCATCACTAGTTCGTAGGTGATGTAATTAATTCTGTGTATTGGCAGTAAGGCCTTCCTTCCTATCGAACAGATTTAATTGCGGTATTACTGGTATGAACCTTCTTTAGGGATAATTCAAGATAATTGTTAGTGTGGATCACTTCTCTATCTGAAGAGTTCATTGCGAAACAATTGATTTAGAATTAAGTGGTGATTAATATTTAGCTGTAAATAATAGTATTCTCTCTATTTGAGTCACTGCTATTATTTACTGGATCAAAGTTATATCAGCTATTTAATTTTACTTGACATAATTTGTTATCTAGATAGTAAAATTAATAGGAATTGATCTGTCTAGACAAATGATGGATAGTTGACATCTTTTCGTCGAGGCATGCTATTCACGTGGTACCAGGCTACTGGTGAATTTTTTTAAATGGTAGAGGAAATCAATTTTAAAATAAATTTAAAATTTTGCTCGTCATAATTAACAGTTATTTTAATTATGTGATTCTCAAAATTAAAGTGGCTTTCAATCCACTCGCGACTATTCTCAAAGAAAACAAACTTACGGGACCAAACTATATTGACTGAAAAAGAAACTTGAATATTGTCTTAACTGCCGAGGACTATAAATTTGTATTATTTGAAATTTATCCACCAGTACCTGATGAGTGGGTGATCGAACAGAAAACTCGGGCTTATCAAAAGTGGCAGAAAGCTGATCAGATGGCCTGCTATTATATTTTAGCTTCTATGTCAAATGTATTACAACATCAGTATCAGTCTATGCCCAATGCTTATGATATGATTATGATTCTCAAAAAAATATTTGGGGATCAAAATCGTGCTGCTAGGCAGGTGGCCATGAAATCTCTGATGAATACAAGCATGACTGAAGGTATCCCAGTTAAGGATCATGTTCTGAAGATGATCAATCTTTTGAATGAACTAGAGATCCTAGGAGCTGAGATCGACGAAAAAACCCAGGTCGATATCATACTTTAGTCACTGCCTGATAGCTTTAAGCGGTTCTGCCTAAATTATTCTCTAAATAAGCTCAACTTTTCATTGGTAGAATTTCTTAAAGAACTTCAAGCAGCCAAGGGTGTTCTTAGGAAGTTAAGTACTATGTATGTGGCTAAAAAAGGTTCTTCCTCTAAGTCGAAAGGCAAGAAGAAGAAAAAAATTCAAAAACAGGGAGGCATAGGTCCAAAACCAGCTAAGGGGCCAAAAGCTGGTGTGAAGAAGCCGAGAGATAAGTGCTATCCCTGTAACCAGTTTGGGCATTAGAAAAAGTAGTGTCCAATTTTTCTCAGTAAGCAAAAAAGGCAACGTCATTTCTATTCACTAGAGATTGAAACATATTTAGCGGTGTTATCTACCAGTACCTGGTGTGTAGATACAGAAGCCACTAATCATGTCTGCAATTCTTTGCAGGAGTTCCAAGAAATTAGGCAGCTAAGTGATAGAGAATTTACCTACATATGAATAATAATACAAGGGTGACAACAATTGCAGTAGGAGATGTCACTCTCAGCTTTAGTAAAGATAGAATTTTAAATTTAAAAGATTGCCTTTATGTTCCTTCTATCTGAAGAAGTTTAATTTTGATTTTTAATTTAATAAAGGAAAAATATTTTATTTATTTTAATGACTATGTGGTTATTAAGAAAAATACATAATTTATTTGTTCTCGTACATTGGTAGATGATTTGTATGTTATATCTTATATCTCTCCTACACTGCAATTAACTGAATTGAATAACACATCTAATTTACCATTTAAGAGAAATGTTCCTTCTTTAATGAACCAAACGTTTCTTTGGCACTTAAACTTGGGTTATATTAATCTAAAAAGGATAAATAAATTAGAAGAAGATAGACCTTTGAGTTCATTGAAAGTGGAGGCACTTTCAATCTGTGAATCCTGCTTAGAAGGTAAGATGATCAAGAGGTCCTTTTCGGCCAAAGACTATAGAGCTAAAGAATTATTGAAACTGGTTCACTTTGATGTGTGTGATCCTATGATTATTCAGGCTAGAGGTGACTTTGATTACTTCGTTAGTTTCATTGACAACTACTCAAGGTATGGATACATTTACTTGATACACCGTAAGTTTAAATACTTTGAGAAATTCAAAGAATTCAAGGTGGAGGCAAAAAAACGTCTAGGTAAAAGTATCAAATCACTACAATTCGGACGTGGTGGGGAGTACCTCTTTGGAGAGTTTAGGGACTACTTGTCGTTAGAGAGAATTATATCCCAGTTGACTACACCATGCACTCCGCAGTAGAATGGTGTAAGAGAAAGAAGGAATAGGACTCTTATAAAGATGGTAAGGTCAATGATAAGTTATTCAGAATTATCCAATTCGTTTTGGGGACTCGCATTAGAGACAATGGCTTATATTATGAACTTATTATCTTCTAAGTCAGTACCTACTACTCCTATAGAATTATGGATTGGGTGTAAGCCTAGTCTGAGACATATTCGGATTTAAGGGTGTCCAGCACATGTGCTAAAAAGGAATGCGGGTAAGTTGGAACCGAGAGCAGAAGTCTATTTCTTTGTTGGGTATCCCAAGGGAACAAAGAGTGGTTTATTTTATAATTCTAAGGATCAGAAGATCATTGTTAGCACCAACGCTCGATTCTTAAAAGAGAATTATATTATGGACCACATGCCCAAAAGTAAAATTATTCTGGAAGAATTGAGAGAAAATACTAGTAGAACAGAAGAAGAATCACAAGTCACTAATATTCCATTGCCTCGTCGTAGTGGGGGGATTATCAAGACAAGTGCAGATCCTGATCAGGGTGTAACCATTAACATGCCTGAAGAGCATGTGGGTAATGGTACATAAAGTTCAGATTCTGCATAGCGTGTTACTACTAGCACATAGACACAGGTAATGCCTCGTCGTAGTAGGAGAATTGTTCATTAACCCGATTGGTATATGTTATTGGGAGAGTCTTTTGACAGGATCTCGGCAGAACTAGATACCGAACCCTATAACTATAATGAAGCACTCTAGGACAAAGATACAGATCTTTGACAAAAGACTATGAATTCTAAGATGGAATCTATGTATTCTAATCAGATCTGAAAACTTGTAGAACCACTTGAAGGGATAAAATTCATCGGATGTAAGTGGATCTACAAGAGAAAAAAAAGTTCAGATATGATGGTTGAAACCTTTAAAGTTAGGCTTATTGCAAAAGTGTTCACTCAAAAAGAAAGGATCGATTATGAGGAAACCTTTTTGCCAATAGTCATGCTTAAGTGTATTCGGATTCTCTTATCCATTGCAGCTCATTTCAATTACAAAATTTGGCAAATAGATGTCAAGATAACTTTTCTTAACGAAAGTCTTGACGAGTATATCTATATGGTACAACCAAATGGTTTCATAGTAAAGGGCCGAGAGCACATGTTGTGCAAACTTAAAAGATCTATTTATGGACTTAAGCAGTCATTGAGGTCTTGAAATACTCGGTTTAATCAAGCCATAAAGTCTTATGATTTTGATCAAAGTCCAGATGAGTCTTGTGTGTACAAAAAGCGTGACGAAAGCGTAGTGGTCTTTTTATTACTTTGTGTAGATGATATCTTGTTCATCGAAAATGATGTGGGGATGTTATCTTTGGTAAAAGTATGGTTATCTGGGCAGTTCGATATAAAGGACTTGGGAGAAACCAGTCACATTCTTGGGTTCAAGCTTTTGCGAGATTGATAAAAGTATGGTTATCTGGTTATCTAGGTTTATCACAAGCAAAGTATATCGATGACATTATTGCTCATTTTAGCATGTAGGATTCTAATAATGAGTTTTTCCATTTCAAGCATGGAATCACTATATCCAAGGATCAGTGTCCTAAGGCACCTAATAAAATAGAGAAGATGAAGGCAGTTCCTTATGCTTCGACAGTAGGAAGTCTAATGTATGCTATGCTTTGTATAAGACCCGACATCTGCTTTGCCGTTGGCATGGTTAATAGATATCAGTCTAACCCAGGATAAGAGTATTGGACTGTAGTAAAGAATATAAATAAGTACCTAAAAAGGATTAATGATTATATATTGGTTTGTTAGGCAGATAGTCTAGTACCTTTGAGGTACACAGACTCAGACTTTCTGTTATTCAAAGATTTTCGTAAGTCTATCTCAGAATATGTGTTTACCTTGGGAGGTGGAGCTATTAGTTTAAGAAGTATCAAGTAGTTTTGCATTACTGATTCCACTATGGTGGCCGAGTACGTGGTAGCTTTTGAAATAGCCAAGAAGGTTGTTTGGCTCAGGAACTTCCTGTTGGATATAGATGTGGTGCCTTTAGTTCAGTTGCCTATTACACTTTATTGGGACAATAGCGGAGCAGTTGTAAACTCATAGCAGCGAAGAGTCCACAATAAAGGAAAGCATATTGAGCATAAGTATTATCTGATACGAGAAATTGTACAAAGAGGTGATATTGTTGTGACCAAGATTGCATCAGGAAACAACCTTACAGATCCTTTTACAAAGTGTCTACCGACTAAGATTTTCGATAGTCATGTTGAGAGCATGAGAGTCAGATGTATAACAGCATAATTTTGAGTATAAGTGGAAGATTGTCAGGGTTGTATATTAAAAATCATAGATTTTACTTGGTTTTAGTATTTAATTTTATTTTAATAAAATTATTTTTTCATTTTTAGAGAATCTTAATGAGCAATGAATGCAATATCATTTCTTTAATGTTATGCATGGATGTCCTTTATTGTGTACAATATTTAATCTGCTACGTAGAGTATGGATTGCAGATAGAAGATCAGTGCTTATGCTCTTAATCCCGAAATAATTTTTATTTGCATATAATTAATATTCGTTCTTTTGATTCATTAGAGGGTGCAATTTTTTATGGGTTTATAGTCCCGAAGAGTTGAATAGCGATATTAATTATATGGTGAATATTAATTATTGACGATATCCCCTTAAGAAAGTTTATAAGTTTTAACAGGGATCCCAATTCCAAAGTGGCCAGTGAATGGCTAGAGCTCGTGATCAGGATCTTAGACATGTTGCAGATAGTTGATGTTGACTTGAGGGTTGTGTTTGTCATATTCCAATTGAGGGGTGACGCCCATGAGTAGTGGAAGTTTACCAGAACTACTGTTGAGGATATGTGGGTTGCTTTTACGAAGGTGTTTCTCTAGGGAGGAGACTCAGGGGATGATGAGTGTTGTACAGTACGAGGTCAGGTTTACTAGTTTAGCTCGCTTTGCACAGGAATCCATGGGCACGGATGAGCTACGTTTAAAAAGGTTTGAAAGGGGTTTGAGACCGCGATCAAGGAAAGAGTGGCAAGATTGAGGCTACGTGTTATTACTGAGTTGGTGGAATCAGCGGTCACCATTGAGAATACTTTGAATAAGACCCGTAAGTAAAGAGAGGCTAGAGCACCTCAAGAGGAAACAAGTGCATAGTCAGGTGGACGCCACAACAAGAGGCAAAAGTCATCTGGTCCCAATTCTTATCCTACAAGTCATAATTGCAGTTTTTAGCACCGGCACCCTCGATAGATTCGTCGAGACGGTCGGAGTGGAGGGAGATCATTTGTTATCAGTGTAGACAACTAGGGCATCGTGCGGCAGATTGCCCATTGAGGGAACATCCTTAAAGTTCTACACATGTTTAGTCCTAGAGGAGAGGGCCACCAGTATGCTTTGGGTGTGGTCAGCTAAGGCACTTTTATAGAAACTGTCCTCAGGAAGGGAGTACACAGAGCACGAAAGGTGCACCACCAGTTCAATCAGCACAGGGACGATAAACTTATCGATAGCCACAGCAGCGGTCAACAGCTCAGGCTTCTAGGGTCGCAAAAGGGGGCGCTTCAGCCCAATTAGTGCGACAGCAGATGACGCAGAGCCATGGTAGACAGACCAAGAGACCGCAGAGGCGGGTGCCTACCCTCACTGATCTGAGTTCTTTATAGGCACCGGTTATGCCTGATGCTGCAGCGACTACTTTGGTCATCAAAGGGTCAATGTTCTTATCGACACAGGAGCATCACATTCCTTTATCTCATCTGTTTTTGCATCTGCATTGGAGTTAGAAATAGATACATTGGTAGCGTGCTGTGTGTAGAAATTCTGGTAAGTGGGAACGTAGTGTTGGGACAATTCTGTAGATCCTGTGAGTTAGAGGTCGCTGGCCACTGTTTAGAGTTTGATTTTATCATTCTCGACATGACCACGTTTGATATCATCTTAGAGATGGATTAGCTAACCACCCATCGTGCCTATATCGATTGTGATCAACGAAGGGTATTGATTTGTACACCTAAGGGTGATTGTTTTTGTTTCGTGGGTGATTAGGACGATAGTTTAGTGTTCATGCCGGGTGTTATGAGAAACCGAGAAAATCTTAGTTTTCTCTTTTCTACTCTCATGTTCGATGAGGTTGTGAGTGTTCGGGGAGAGTTATTCCCTATAGTTTGTGACTACCTAGATGTCTTTCCTGACGATCTATTCGACTTGTCACCACCTCGTGGGATTGAGTTTTCTATCGATCTTGTTCTAGGAGTTACTTTAATTTCGATGCCATTTTTTCATTTTACACTAGCGGAGTTATGTGAGCTTAAGGTACAGTTTTAGAAATTATTAGATAAGGGGTTTGTACGTTCGAGTATGTCCCCGTGGGGAGCTTTGGCCTTGTTCACTAAAAAGAATGATGGGTCCTGTCACGCCCCAAACTCCGGGGCACGTGAAACACCCATAAACAACCAAAAAACATACCCAACCGAGAATACACTCTCAAATAAAATCATACATGCATTGTATATAAACGCCAAACGGCAACATTACACGACACCAACGCCCGAAAAACATGTTATAAGCATACATGTAACAAAACTAGCAAAAAGGAAGACTATAGCTCTTCCACCTCTTCAGCACCTGCAGATCAATTTCCATGACCAGTACCTGAAGAAAAGAAAAATTTCACACCGTGAGCCAAAACTCAGCAGATTTTAAACAACACATGCGATATAAGCTAAACATGCTCGATAAATGAAGTGCAGTTTTTGACTCTCTTTCAAGCCATTAAAAACAATTTGAAAACCATTTTAGATGACGACTCACCAGAGCCAGAAAACCATTTTCACATGTAATGGGAAAGCGAGGATAAAAAGCAGTTATCGACTCATCAGAGCCCTGAAAATGATTCAAGTATTACGACTCCCGCAGGCCGTTAATACAGTATTTCGACTCCCATAGGCCGATAATACAGTTTTTAAGAAAATTGATCTATCCGTCTCAAAATGCAATACATGCAATCCATGAACACGTGCCTCTTTAGGACCTCGTTTCAGCCTTCAGATATCGCACACACACACACACAACTCATGTAACACATATCTTCACGGACTTTCACCATAGGACTGCAGTCCCAACTAATGCATCTTCTCGGTCTTTTACCGAAGGACTGCAGCCCTAGATACACCGGCTTTCGCAGCCTACCTCGTTCACCCACACATGCACACGTGCATCATCAACCAGGATTTTACATCTACTGGATCACAGATACATCTAAACCATTTCATACACATATGCAAACCTAAAGCACGAATTAAAGCATATAACCATGTATCAACACAACGTTCCACAAACCACGTCACATACATATAAAACTCTAGATTTTAAAGTATAAACCAGGTATCACATAATGATATTATTTTATGTAATTCACTTACATATTATGTAAATAAATAAACAGCTATAAATATGCACGTAACCATATAAAATCACATCACGACACCACCTGTCAAAATCGACATCCACTCACGGGGACAACCCACACGACCACCACTGGCCCAAACACACCCAACACGGTCATCACAGACCCACGACGCTCACCCGCGCCATCACAACCCAACATCAAATCACGCACCTAACCGTGCATCACAAACCGCATCTACCATGCACATCACCCATGAGGGCAACACTCAAACGCACACCTGAGGCCACGACACGACCCCCAAAACCATCACACAACCAACCAAACCCAAAAGGAATCCACAGGTATTTAAATCAAGTAATTCTTATAAATTAATCAATTGAATACCGTAGGACACCATTCGAAAACCAAGGAACCAACCCAAAACCACCAAAACACAACCCAGAGGTTCAGTAGACCGAACCCCACCTCCAGTTGATCGAACACCCTACTGGAAAACCACAAAATGCCAAAACACCCGGTCCAGTCGACCGAACCCCTCGGTCCAGTCGACCGAACCCAAAAACAATGATCCAGTCGACTGAACCTACCCAGAAACTGATTCAGAGCTATGGGTCCAGCCTTCTAAACCTCGAATCAAAGCCTCCAAACTCCAAAACAATGCCCGTGAACATCCACACGTCTAGGCCTAACACCGAGACCGCAAAGGAAACCCTCGACACCCGATTCCATCCACAGAAATCGCCGAAAAGAAGGTTTTAAACCCAAAAATTCAACTTTGAAACAAACGCAAATCTACAGCAATCTACCCGTTAAAACACACACGTTTACCCATAGTACCCTTATACAGCAGTAGGGTCTAGAATCCTACCTCGGTGAGTTAAAAACTCGACATCTCAATCCACGTGCAAAACCGAGCTTCGCCAAAATTGAAATCTGACCAGATGGTTGCATAGCCCACAACGCTAAAAGTAAGGATCAGCTGTTGGATCGCTGAAAATCGAGCCCCGGGCCCCCGAGAACTTAGAGAGAAGACAGAGAGAAAACTGAAAACTTACTGGAGAAGTTTTGGAAAATATATTTTTAAAAATATCTAACTCCAGATATTTATAGGTCTCTAAAATATCTTTTTTTTTTAAAAATTTTTGAGATTCGCACCACAACGGCCCAGGGCCCCGGGAACCTACCCCACATGCATATCTAAGCCCGATCATGCATCAAAAGCAGTAAAATATGCTGCAACAAAAACACATAACGCGCGTCTGAAAACGTCAAAAAAAAGAAAACGGGTCAGGGTCTCACAACTCTACCCCCCTTAAAGGAATTTTGCCCCTGAAATTCAACTCAAGTTCAATAGAAACAACCCGGTGATTACGGTCAACACAGGTACACGAGATGGTCAGCCAAACCATTCCTAGGATATAGTCAAACAAGGCCAGGCATCCTAGACAATGGACAACTATCTCACAGACATGGGATCTACAACACTCCCAACCTCACATCATCACCCACCGCTGCCTCAACACAGCACACCATCCACGGGATCCATAGCCAACCTCAAATAGATGCAATGATGAAAATTAGCTCAAAGCCTGCAAACTCAGAAAGTACCTCTGCTCGCTGAAGGCATATCCGCTTCCTCCGGCACGACCGGTGCCCTCGAAGAACCGCGAGCTGCAAGAGAATACACTCAGGGCAACCCGACTCTATCCTATCCGCGAGCTGCAAGAGAATACACTTGGGGCAACCCCATGTGCTCCCACCTGCCACCCGGGAAGTCTATACTGTGGAAGGCTGCTGTCGACCCTGTGCATACGAACCCACTAGTGTGTCCTCCCTGCTCGGCACACTACCTCTCGGGGGATAATTCCTATGAATATGTCTGGACTGTCCACACTCATAGCAAACTGATGGGTCCCTCCCTTGCAGCTGCACTGGAGCCAAACTTTGGGATGGTCTCAGCTTTAAACAATCCGCCGCACGATGTCTCGGCTGTCTACATCGAAAACAGGTCAACTACCGTTGCTCCGGCCTCCCAGACGAAGCCACAGATGGTGATGGTGATGGTGCTGAAAACTGCTGTGATCCAGATGGATAGAAACTGGGACCAGAGGACCTCTGCCTCTTGCTGGAATGCCCAGCTATCTGTGCCTCCGTACCACCCTGTGATGTCCTGGCTGTTGGAGAGGAAATAAAAAATTTGAACCGTCGCCATGACCGTAAAAAAACGACGTGTGCATTTTTCATGAAAACAAAGAACAATATTAATCTTAATAGCATAATACCTTTATGAAATTTGTCGAAAAGTTTCAAAAAGTCCCGAATACGTTGAAGACGACCTTGCAGCCTTCTCACGTATGTCCCGAACGCACTACGACGATCACAGTGTGTAGGCACCGATACCGATGGAAGAGTTTTTCTTTTTCTCGGTTTCTCTTCACACAAAATCGCCAAAGAGGCAAAATTAATTGCCAAAAGAGGAGAGGGGGCGGCGGCTATGGGGAGAGATTAAGTTAGGGTTTTCTTTTTCGAGCCTTTTTTTAATATATAGGAATATATCAAAAAGATATTAACTGTATATTCTCTTCTTTCAAAAAGGATAAGAAGATATACACTTAACATAGAAATAAAACCCACCATCTCCTATTAGGACCGGCCACCTAGGGAGTAATCCCTTGGTGTGCCAAAAACTAAAAACGCCCCTTATTATTTAATTTAATCCCTGAATGTCCCCGGTGGCAAAACCGGCATTCTAATTAAATTAAATAATAATCGAAACCAATAAGAAAAATATCCGTGTATATAGTGGGCTATGTGAGGGATCATAAGGAAGTATAGGACTCGGGCTAACCATACGAGAAAATCAAATATTCCTAATTTTGTCCCCGAGTTAGATCCTTTCTCGTACGAACCAGAACTTATTCCACTAAAGGTCCTGACGGAACTCCCGACCCTAACTCAAATTATGTCTTGAGTTTTCAATTATCAAATGCACTGAATTCTCTCCACGTTTAGGATATGGATTCCCGATAAATAAATTAGGTTACTGACAACCTGATTTAATTATCCTATTTTTCTCGCAACCGCACCGCTTAACCTTTTGATATGCCAGATCCGATGATCCACTGTACAGGTTTAGCATAATCAAACCTATAAGCAAAGCACATGAGGGGGAACTCCTCAACCTAAATCGGACGTGATTTTCGTCAGCTGATTA
>JAUMHN010023614.1:0-29871 GCA_032360265.1 Heliamphora ciliata | reverse complement strand
TAGATTTTAGGTTCTTGCAGAATATAAGTTTTATATTCACAGTTTAGATGAAAATAGACATACCATCGGTACGACTGAAGCACAGAGTTTTAGTAGGTTTGTCTTGGTTACGAGGAACAGATAATAGCGTCGTCTATTATTCCGACTCTCAGTGCTAGTACACTTTGTGTGTATTAAATGGGACACTTTGGAGTAATTAATTTTATACTGACTACATAAATTAATTCACATCTCGAGATTATTATGAATAGTGCTTATGCTCTTAATCTTGAAATAATTATTGATTTGCATATATTTAATATTCGTTGTTTTCATTCAGTAGAGTGCGCGATCTTATATGAGTTTATATTCCCGGTAAGTTGGATAGCGGTATTATTTATATAGTGAATATTAATTATTGACGGAATTCACATCATGAATGATCGGGATTGATGATACCCCCTTAAGGAAGCTTATAAATTTTGTCTAGGCCAAATCCTACAGATGGATTTGATTATCAGGTGATGAAATAAGTTAAGCGAAAGGGTTTAAGGAATTTCAAGGTACCGATTACGTTAAATTGTAAGTAATTAAATTTAATTGGTAGATATCGAGAATATTAACGTGGGGAGAAATATTAAGCATTTAATAACAGGAGCTCAATGCAAGAAGGTTTTGAGATTATGGGTCAAAATGCAACTATAGTTCTTTAGTGGTGTGAATTATAATTCAGTGTGTAATGAAAATTGCATAAACTGCTATGAGGTTTGCTTAATTGCAAAAGCTGCTGATGGGTGTCTGTGTTCAACTGGAATTCTTACTCATAATTACTCCATAGGTCCCTACTGTAGCCTTATAAATATACAGGTAGCCTGAACCATTTTCATAACTTGTGTTCAAGACTAAAGCTATCCAAGTTTTGTCGGTCCGAGTTCTTGAGAGATTGTAGCCCACACTACATTCAAGAATCGCATAAGGGAATACAGTAGAAGGTCTGACAGGAGCTTCAACTCGGGAAGAAAAACGTAGTTGAAGATTGGATCGGTATAAAGGTGTTCATCTAAATTAATTTTGGTTGCATGGCTTTTAATTTTGATCATTTGACGTTAAAAGTTTTATTTAGAGCCCGTTTCAGCATTTGCCCGTACAGTTAATTTTTTTCAAAAATCATTTGCTAAAACGATGATCTTCGCAGTTTTACCTCTAACAATGTTTTAGTTCAAGATGTCCTCTACAAATCTCATGAAGAGTACTCAGAAAGTTCTTAGGAAAATATTGAAGAAATAACTTGATTAAGAAAATGTGTTCAAAAGGCGTCACAACACTCAACAAAGGTTAGTTTTTAACGGAGAGTACAGAGAGTTAAAAAATCATTTGGAAGACCATACGGAGGATTTTGAACCTAATATTTGGACATCAACTATATTGAAATGTCCCTAAAATTTTTCATTTAGACCACTTTTGAGAAAGATCAGTACAAACAGAGGTTTTTTAGTTCCACAAAAAATATATGATAAAGAGTTCTTTTAATCACTGAACATGAACAGATAGATTGAGATGTGATTTGGCCATTCAACACTCAAGAAAAGAGGTTCATTTTTGGTGGGTAATTAGATAAACTAGTTAGCTACAACTTTCCTGATGACTCCTAAGCTTCGTTCACGTTTGAAAATATGGTTATTAGCTCTGCAACACGTACTGGTCTAAAAACGACATGTTTTGATAGAAAAGCCATATTTCAAGTTTTATCTATTCATATCAGTTATATCAATTTTAGATGAAAGATAACATAAAAATTTAAGTTTGGACATAAAGCACATTCTTAGAACATTATTCTAGAATTAATTATGATTTTGCAAAAATCAAGACAAATAGCTAAAAATCTCAAATCTCAAGCCTTGTTGTGTTCTAGTCTCCTAGCATAGTGCATGTCATGGTTTAGCTTATTTTCTATACATGCATGGTTTGAGTACTCATATATTAAAATTCTAGAACTTAGAGATATCATGAAACTCATAGAAAATCTCATGCTAACCCAAAAGACATTCTACTCATACTAAACAGTCCCCAAAATCTCACTATAACGCCTTTTAAACATGTGATTTGATTCATGATCTTAAACTCA
Source organism: Heliamphora ciliata (assembly GCA_032360265.1). Lineage (NCBI taxonomy): Eukaryota > Viridiplantae > Streptophyta > Magnoliopsida > Ericales > Sarraceniaceae > Heliamphora > Heliamphora ciliata. The sequence goes on along the minus strand of JAUMHN010023614.1, from coordinate 27,767 downwards.
AGTTTGAGAATGGTGAGAGGGGTGTTGGAGGTGTGTAAGAATAGAGGGATTAAGGTCTCTCTTGCCTTGTTAAAAGTTACTCCTTGGTGATGAAGATCATGGAATTGGCTTTAATGCTCCATGGGTTCCTCCTAACTCTAAGCTTCTTTTTCTTCCTTATTCTTTCTTCTTCTTTTTTCTCCTTTCACTCTCTCCCTCTCTCTCTAGCCAAGCCAAAAAGGAAGAAATGAGGGGGTGTGGGTCTTGTTTTATAGGCAAAAGTCAAATATGAAGCTTCCTTCAGTAGCTTTGCTAACCATGGTTAGATTTGGTTAACCTTGGTTCTTTAAACTTAACTTGGGTTTATAAAACTTGGCCACCAAGTTTGGGCATGCGCCCCTAGGTGTCCTGTCACTTGGCTCTCCTTTTTATTAATAAATAATAATTTGCTTTTAATTTTATTGTAAGAAAAATTTGAGAATATTCTTATAGGTTCGTTTCTTGACATTTCGGGCCTAACCTTTGATTTGGGTTGAATTACATTTAGAAAATTTGAATTTTTAAGTTCGAGATTTTGTTTGTTTTGAGATGTTCTTTCTTTTCTAATCGTATCTTGAGTGCGGGTTATTACAATGTACCTTCTTTAGAAAATTTCATCCTCAATATTTACATACCTTGCTCGAAGAGATGTGGATACTTCTTTCGGATATCCTCTTCCTGTTCCCACGTGGCTTTTTCCACCGAGTGACTGCATCACAACACTTTTACTGAAGGGATGACTTTTCTTCACAGAATTTGTTCTTTCCTGTCTAGTATTCCTGTTAGCTCCTCTTCATATGTAAGGCCAGGATTCAGATCGATAGGCTGCGTTGTTAGCACATGAGAATGATCTGGTATGTATTTCCTCGACATCAAAACATGGAATACATCAAGCAGTCTTACTAAATCTGGTGGTAGGGAAAATTGATATGCCGTGCTTCCTACTCTCTTGATGATTTCCTACAGTCCAATGTATCGAGGACTTAGTTTTCCTTTCTTCCCAAATCGCATCACTCCCTTCTATGGCGATATCTTTAGGAACACACGATCTCCCACTCCAAACTCCAGGTCACATCTTCGATTATTTGCATAACTCTTCTGTATATCTTCAGATTGCTTTAATCTCTCTTGGATTAACTTAATCTTGTTATTGGTGATTTTAACTATGTCAGGTCCAAGCAGCTTCTTGTCTCAGACTTCTTCCCAATATATTGGGATTTGACATTTCCTATCGTACAACGCTTTGTAAGGAGACATCCCTATGGTTAACTTAAAACTGTTGTTATATGCGAACTCGGTTAGTGACAAGTGTTTCTCCTAGTTTTCAGAAAAAGTCTAGAATGCATGCTCTGAGCATATCTTTTAAGGTTAGAATTGTCCTCTTCGATTGACCATTAGTCTGCGGATGAAAGATCATGCTAAACTTTAGAGTAATCCCCAACGCCTCTTGTAGACTTAGCCAAGACCTAGACGTAAAATGTGGATCTCTATCCAATACTATAGAAACTGGCACCCCATGCAGCTGAACGATCTCATCAATGTAAAGTCGTACGAACCGATCCATAGAAAACATCATCTTTATTGGTATATAGTGGGCTAACTTCATCAACCTATCCAAAATTACCCAAATAGCATCATTCCCCTTGGGTGATCGAGGTAATCTAGTTACGAAATCCATGGTAATGTGTTCCCACTTATTGGCATACTAAACATCTTGCCACAAAGTTCGCCACATTCTTCTTCATCCCACTTCACCAGTATCTTCCTTTAAATCTTTATACATTTTTGTACTTCTCGAATGCATGGTGTATGCTGAGTTATGTGCTTCATCTAAAATCTGTCTTCTCAACTCCTCATTGTTGGGTACGTATAATCTATGGCCGAACCGCAAGACATCATTCCGAACTTCAAATTCAATCTTCCTTTTAGCCTTTGATTATGCCCTTATCTTTTCTACTTGATTGTCTTCCAATTTAGTTGTTCGGATCTAATCTAACAAAGTTGGCCTTATGCTAAGACTTGCTAATAGGCCTCCATTCTCTCCTATGGCAAGATTGGTTCTAAGCATTTGCATTTCAGAAAAATTACCATTTCATATTGCTCGAAGGTGAGCTATACTTCCTAATGATTTTTGTCTTAAGGCATCTGTCACCACATTGGCCTTCCCCGGATGACAGTGAATTGTGCAGTTATAGTCCTTGATTAACTCCATCCACCTTCTCTGTCTCAAGTTCATCTTTTTCTGAGTGAAAATATACTTCAAGCTTTGATGATCCGTCAAGATCTCGCAAGGGACGCCAAACAAATAGTGTCTTTATATCTTGAGTGCGATGATAATTGCGACTAGCTCTAGATCGTAGGTAGGATAATTCTTCTCGTGAGGTTTTAACTATTTGGATGCGTAGGCGATAACTTTTTCGTGTTGCATTAGGACACAATCAAAACCTTGGTGTAACGCATAGCTATAAACCAAAAATCCCTCGTTGCCTGACGGAAGGGTAAGCACAGGTGCAGACACCAATTTTGACTTTAACTCTTAAAAACTCCATTCACATTGATCGGATCACTTAAACTTCACATTCTTCTGAGTCAACCGAGTCAAAGGTTTCACAATCATGGAAAGGTCCTGGATAAAATGCCCGTAATAGCTAGCTAACCCCAAATGGCTACTTATCTCTATCATGCTAGTTGACCTTTTCCAATTGATTACTGCTTCCACCTTTGTTAGGTCCACTTGAATTCCCTCTCCGGATATAACATGACCCAAAAACACCACACGATCCAACCAAAACTCACACTTACCAAATTTTTTGTATAACTTGTGTTTTGTTAGGGTCTGTAAAGAAATCCTCAAATGTTCCATGTGTTCTTCCTCACTTCGAGAATATATCAAAATGTCGTCTATGAACACAATTACGAATTGGTCTAGAAAACTTCTGAACACCCAATTCATCAAGTCCATAAATACTGCAGGTGCATTCATTAACCCAAATGGCATCATAATAAATTCATAATGCCCGTAATGAGCCTTAAAAGCAATCTTGGGTATATTTGACTCACGTACTTTCAATTGATGGTATCCTGACCTCAAGTCTATCTTTGAGAATACTTTGGCTCCTTATAACTGGTCGAACATGTCGCCTATCCTAGGCAAAGGATACTTGTTCCTGACGATCACTCTATTCAATTGTCAATAGTCGATATACATTCTTAGTGTTCCATCATTCTTCCTCAAGAACAACACAGGTGCTTCCTATGGTGAGACACTAGGTCTGATGAATCCCTTTTCTAATAATTCCTGCAATTGTTCTTTCAACTCTAGTAACTCAGCAGGCGACATTTTATAGGGAGGAATAGATATGGGGGCTGTGCCCGAGTAGAGGTCGACCGTAAACTCCACTTCTCGGTCTAAGGGTAATCCCGATAAATCCTCTAGAAAGATGTTTGGAAACTCAAACAACTGGCACCTCTGCAACCTTCTTCTCTTCCACATCTGTATCTACTACGTGTGCCAAAAACCTATGGCAACCCTTTTTCAGCATCATCAAAGCCTTAATGGTTAACACAATACGAATAGGTGTTCTATCCTTGTCCCCTTGGAATACAAACTCCTTCTCCCTTGGTATTCTAAAGATTACTCTTTTCCCAAAACAATCTAGCGATGCATGGTAGGATGATAACCAGTCCATCCCAAGAATCCGGTCAAAACTAAACATATTCAAGCGCATCAAATCTACCAACATATCCTTATTTCCTATCTTCAACACACAATCTTTGTATACACTTTTAATTACCACTTCTTCTCATATAGGTGTGTAGCTATGGTTATCATATAGTCAAGAGGTTCCTTCCTTACAGCATCTACTTGTGTTATGAAAATGGGTGATACAAATGAGTGTGTTAATCTAGGGTCTATCAGAATATGAGCATTTCTATCAAAAGCGATAAGTGTACTTGTCACCACATTGGGTGTTGCTTAAGCATCTTGGCGTGTGATAGCAACAATCCGTGCTTGAATCCTTAAGGCCCTCATCGCCCCTTTCCCTTTGTCTTGCACACTCCCAGCTGGCCCATCTATTCATCTGCTTCCTATAGATGATTGTGCCAGTAGTCCAGAATGTCTGCACTGAGTAGCTATATGCCCCAGTTCACCACAATGATAGCAGATCATTCTCTAGTTTATCCTTAGATAATCCTTCTTAAAGTGGTCAGGGGCTCCACACTTGAAGAAACTATTCATTTTTTACTCCTTTGCTCATTTAGATGTTTCTTTCTTTGATTGATCCCCCCTAGGTTTAGGATTCTTTGTAGTTGACTGATAACTCTGGCTTCGAAAAGTCGGTGGCCTTGGGGCACCACTTCTAAGACCTTATCCCCTACCTTGCTCGTCATGATATTCCCAAACTTGTGCTTCTTGAAGACTTCCCATCTTTCTTCTCCCTCATTCACATCTTTCTTGATCATTGTCGCCCTGTTCACCATACTTACATAGCTATTCATCTCGAGCACCGTCAACCTTGTCCTAATCAAAAAACTCAACCCCTTTTAAAATCTTCTACACCTTGTCTCCTTATTGGGAATAAGCTGGGTAGCATATCGTGACAACTCCGTAAACTTTATCTCATATTCCACCATAGTCATCTTACCTTGCTTCAGATCAATGAATTCTTTCTCCTTCTCGTACTTGTAGGTTATGAGCTTGTACTGTTCATCAAATGCCCTCACGAAATGATCCCAAGTAATCCTCTTGGGTACAGGAAGTTCAACTCCTAGCATCGGCATTTTTAATAACTGCTCTGTGGCTTCCCACCAGTGGTACGCTTCTCCCCTAAATATAAAAGCTATGAGGTCGATCCTATCGTCTTCATCTTCCCCGAGCCAATCCAGAATACGAGCTGCATCCTTTAACCAATTTTTCTACTACTACGGGGCTAAGGGTTCCCGTGAACACCTTTACACCCAGGTCTTTGAATTGCTTGATTAAGGAGTTATCGTTCCTCTCAACATGCACTGCGATCCACCTTGTGTTCTGTTCTGTCAACCTTGCAATCACCTCCAAGATCCTATCAGTTGGGTTAGGTTCCACTGGTCCCACTTGTGGAGACTCTTCTTGCCGTGCCTCATTATACTAGTTTGGGCTAAATAATGCTCCGTCCAAGTTCTCCATGGTTTACCGTATTACAAGAAAGGTTTGGATTAGGGCTTCACACATGAATCTAACTTAAGGGTATTATAAAGGTAGAAACAAACTACTTAACAGAAGGTTTAACAACACAAAGGCCATCTCCCTAAATTTGATAACTTACTTAGACTTCCAATTAGGACCCTACACCTGTAAAACATGTTTCCCAAATAGATTTCTAAGCCAGTCAGTCAGATGCACGAAGGCAAAGGTATGACAACCCCAGGCCTAAACCACTCTACTCGACAAACTGCGAGACGACACACTTAACCTACGGTCCACCACAGACCACTCTCTAACAAGTATGTAAGACCTATAACCAAGAGCTTTAATACCAAGATGTCACACCCCACTCTCGTAAGGTACTCGACACATGTAGAGGGGTATGATTTCACCGCAGGTTTGGTGGCTTTGGGAAAAAGACAAGCCTTAAAACAATATTAAGAGACCAAACATGTAATTCTAAGCAACCACAAGCATTCATAAAAAGGATAAACATTAACTTTTAGGGACGCGTCATCCCAAGGACATTCATTGTCTCCAAAAAAAAAGCACTTAACCTTAAGTTCTCATTATATGATGCTTTACCAAGAACAAAACTAGATAAAAGAAAGCTCGACCAAAACAATGTCTGAAATCTACTTCAAAACTACTTGATGATGCCTGTAGTGGACCAACCCTTAGTCGTTCTTGTCATCTGCAACCACATAGGATAAAAGAGAGTGCGCTAGCATTGTCATGAATAGAAAAAGACAGTTACTTAGTTAAAGATAACTAAAAACACTTTCTGAAAATAGTTCATCATACTTTCCACAAGAACATAGAAGCTAATGCATTTGCTTCATCATAAAAATATCACAAGATATATAGAACTTTCTCAGTATGAAAAAATGTATCTTGGCTCAACCACCATAATTTAATGAATAACCACTTTCTCATAACTAAAACCTAAATCCCAGCAGTGTCTAAGTAGTCGTCAACTTCACGACCGGGAGTGTTGATGGTGCCGTAACCTTAATTTGCAATGCACGGATAGCAATGTGATGGAACGAGGGCCACTGTCCACCAAGCACGAGTGGTATGTACTATAACTTGGGACTTAACCCAAAAGCCTTTAAGATAAAAACCACCACTTAATAGGAAACCTCCCCTATAGGGACAAATTAAAACCTATAGAAGGGTAACCTCTCCTAACGGGATATAAAAGACCAGAAATCCTTATAACTTGACACTTTGGGACAAGAACACAACATTAACAAATACTTTTATGAAAATATCTTTCTCACACGTGCTTCTTCAAAAGATCATGGATAGCACATTTGAATGAAAAATGTCATGGAATTTGAAAACAATGGTTAAGCACTCACCTTATCTTATATGCATAAGAACCGAGCCTTCTCCGACGAGCTAAGCTTGACCCTCGGGTAATAAAACTTCCATGCCTAACAAGAAAAACACGACTTGACTGTTAACATGAAATTATACCGCTTTAGAACATGAAGTACTAAAATAATTTGGACCGTTGAATGTTTCATGGTTTTAGGGACCACTGTTACCTTCGTTTTAGAACTAAGAGACACTAAGCACTTGCTCAAACCTTAGCTTGCTTAAGGATTTAACTTAACCATTTTTTATTATTTTTTTCTAAAAATTTAACAACTTAATTTTCACTTGTAGCAAGTTTCTGAGACACTTAAACCTTAAGTTAGGATCTAGTTTTTCTTCACAAACTAGATAAAAATATTTTCTATAACTTTTATGAAGAACACTTTGGCTGAATCCTAAAGTAAAAAGGTGATTTTGCTTTTGCAAGAGAAAATAGTTCAGTAACACAGAAATTTACTCAAAAATAGGTCTCAGTTGGTCTCGGGTTTGGGGCATGAAAACAAGTCCTATCAAGATAAGTTTTGGACATGTTTTAGTTCAAGATGTGCTCTACAAATCCCATGAAGAGTGATCAGGGTGATTCTTAAGAAACTATTGAAGAAATAACTTGATTAAGAAAATGTGTTCAAAAAGTATCACAACACTCAGCAGAGGTTTGTTTCTAATAGAGAGTACAGAGAGTTCAAAAATCATTTGGGGGACCATACAGAGGCTTTTGAATCTAATATTTGGATAACTATTAGATTGAAATGTTCCTAACATTTTTATGAAGTCCACTTTTAAAAAAGATCATTACAAATATAAGTTTTGGGTTACACAAAAATATGTGACAAAGAGTTCTTTTAATCACTGAACACGAATAGAAAGTTTCAGATGTGATTTGACCATTCAAAACTCAACAAAAGAGGCTCCTTTTTGGTGGGTAGCTAGATAAACATGTTGGATACAACTTTTATGAAGACACCAAAGCTCCGTTCATGTTTAAAAATGTGGTGTTTAGCTCTGCAACACAGACTGGTATGAAAACGACATGTTTTGGTAGAAAGCCATATCTCGAGTTTAATCCATTTAAATTAGTTATACCAATTTTAGAAGAAAGATAACATAAAAACCTAAGTTTGGACATAAACCACATTATCAGAAAATTATTTTAGCATTAGTTATGATTTTGCAAAAATCAAGACAGAGAGCTAAAAATCTCAAATCTCAGGCCTTGTTGTGTTCTAGCCTCCTAGTGTGGTGCATATCATGGTTTGGCTTATTTGCATTGCATGCATGGTTTTAGTACTCATATATCAAGACTCCAGAACTTAGAGATGTCATGAAACTCATAGAAAATCTCATGAAAACCCAAAAACACTCCACTCATACTAATCAGTCCCCAAAATCTCACTAAGACGACTTTTAACCTTGGTATTTGATTTATGGTCTTAAACTCAAGTTTGAGAATGATGAGAGGGGTGTTGGAGGTGTATAAGAATGGGGGGATTAAGGTCTTTCTTACCTTATTAGAACTTACTGTTTGAGGTAAAACTGCCAAGATCATTATTTTTGTAAACAATGTTCAATAAAAAATTAACTGGATGGGCAAATGCCGAAACGAGCTCCAGATAAACATTTTCACGTTGAACGATCAAAAATAAAACCCATGCAACCAAAGCTAAAGTGTGGGCTATAATTCGAGTTGAAGCTCCCGCTAGACCTTCTATTGTATTCCCTTATGCGATTCTCAAATATAGTATGGGTTATAATCTATCGAGAACTTATACCGACAAAACCTGGATAACTTTAGTCATGAAGACAAGTTATGAATACGGTTCAGCCTACCTGCATACTTATAGGGCTACAGTAGGGACTTGTGAAGTAATTATAAGCCAGACTTCTATTGGAATACTGATACATATCCAACGATTTTCAAAATTAAGTAAACCTCATAGCGGTATCTGCAATTATGAAAATCTTACAGTGGTTTCTGTAATTTTTATAAAATACTAAATTACAGTTTACACCACTAAAGAACTATAATTGAACTCTGATTCACAATCTCAAAGCCATCTTGCATTGAGCTCCTGCTATTAAATGCTTAACATTTCTCTCCACATTAAGATTTTTGATACCCGCCAATTAAATTAAATTGCTAATAATTTAATTTAATCGACTTCCTGATATTTCTTAAACCCTTTCGCTTAACTTATTTGACAGCTGGATAATCAAATCCACCTACATGGTTTGACCTGGTCAAAACTTATAAGCTTTGAAATTCACACCGCAACGTCCCACGGCTCTAGGAACCAACCTCGCATACATATCTAACTCTGATCATGCATCAAAATGCATATAAACATGCAAAACCAAAAACGGGAAACACGCGTTGAAAAATGCCAAAAAAATGGGTCAGGGTCTCACAACTCTACCCCCTTAAAGGAATTTTGCTCCCGAAATTCAGCATAAGGTCAAAAGAAACAACCTCGTCGATCGCAATCGACACAGGTACATGAGATGGTTAGCCAAACTATTTCTAGGATATAATTAAACATGATCAGGCATCCTAAACAATGGCTAACTATCTCAAAAACTCGGGATCTACAACTCACCCCAACCTCACATCCTCGCAAACCATTGCCTCAACATAGCACACCACCCACGGAATCCATCACCAACTCCCAAACAAATGCAACAAGGAACTGGCCCAAAGCCTGCATACTCATAAAGTACATCTACTCGCTGAAGGCATATCAGCATCATCTGGCACAACTGGTGCCCTAGAAGAACTAGGAGCAAGAGGGGCATACGCTCGGGGTAATGTTACTCTGCCCTGCCCACCAAAACTCGGTGCTGTCGACTGCCGTACCGACTAAACTGATGAACTCATACCTGCCATCTGGGAAGTCTGAACTGCAAGATACTGCTATCGCTCATGCACATACGAATCCTCTGGTGTGCCCACTATACTTGGCGTGCCCTCTCTCTGGGGACAAGTTTTGAGAATATGTCCCGTCTGACCACATCTATAACAAATCGACAGCTTCGTCCCCTGCGACCGATCTAGTATGGAACTCTGAGCCTGCCTCAACTGTGGGTCCCAGTACTGCCTCGGTTGCGGGTAATTTGGCACATGATGCCCCGGCTATCCACATCGATAACATCTGATCTCCCTCTGCTCTGGCCTCCCTGAGGAAGCCACTAATGGTGCTGGTGTAGATAACTTATATGGTCCAGATGGATGAAAGCTAGGACCAGAGGACCTCTGCCTCTTACTGGAACGCCCATCTGTCTGCGCCTCTATCCCACTCTGAGGTGTCCTGACCTCTGCCTCTTAATGGTGCTTGTTTTCCATCCTCGGAGGCTCTCAATCTTGCTTCAACCCTTCAATTTTAGAGATAGAGGGCTAGGGTTTTTCATGGAATGGTGGTGGTGCTCTCACTCGTGGAGAGAAAGAGAAGAGAGAAGAGGAAAGAGAGGAGGGATGAGAGAGAGACATATGGTGGACTAATGGATCCTCACGTGGCTCATAGATATATATATAAAACCTCCAAATTTTCTCCAGTCTTCGAGATTTTTCCAATCGTTTCCCGGTAGTCCGCTCGAGCGGACCTCCACCGCTCGAGCGGTGATCCCTGAATCGAAATTCTGCAAAATTTCTTAAAATTCAACTCAAATCTCCAACTTTGCTCACATTTAAATATTTTAAATTGTCCATTAACAAAACCATAACAACACCATCCATCACCAGGTATCTCAATTTCATTTTCACATTTATTAATTCAATCGTTAATTAAACAAAACTTTATGGTACCCACGCCCAAATTTAATTTCTTCTCTTCTCTTCCCGAAAATATAAAAGAAAAAAATAAACACGAAGCGAATCGTTACACCCTCGACTTCGAGGCAAGTGAACCCCACTTGATAACCTAATCTTTACAAAATCATCGAAGAGACTCCTTTGTAAAAACCCAATTTATGGTTAAAACCTTATTCAAAGAAATTACTTAGATGTAATTCGTTTTAAAATAAATTTCTTTGCAAAATTTTAATTCTTAAAAATTTCGGCAGCATTTCCTCTGTTTTTTGGACTATTCCCAATTTTTTTGAAAACCTGTTAAGCTCAAACAACAATATATGCTCAGACACCGCCTGAATTTCAACTCACAATCATAATTTTAACACTATAAAATGAAATACCATCCTCTAGATTATTAATAAACTATCATCCGTATTGGTTAATAAGATTACATTCTTCCAAAGGAAAATTCTCAAGTTACATACAGCATCACCATGTAAATCATCAGAGCAAATGTAACTAACCAAATATATTTGCATGAGTTATATCTTAAAAGTCTTTACACTTTACAAGAAAGGTCCATGTCTCGTTAATTATATATATATATATATATATATATATATATATGTGTGTGTGTGTGTGTGTGTGTGTGTATGGAGAGAGATCCCATTCTTCATTCTTCAAACTTTAGAATGCCTCTGCGCATTCTCCTTTTATTAGAACATGAAAAACATTGGGTATATACACCGTGAGCCAAAGCTCGTAGGATAAAAACTAAAAAAAGTGCAATGCATGACTTGTGAGGGGTGGATGAGCAGGATATTATGCAGTCACGTTCATTTATTCTTTTTATTTATTTATCAATTTATGTACACATCCAGTTAATATAAACTTCAAAGATAATATAAATTTATTTTGATTTCTTAGCTTCAAATTTTCTAACTCATCCACCTAGTTCGTCTGTTAATTATTTCAAACTTATATTATCATTAAACTCGCTTCAGCATCTTAATTATCTATTAAATTTTCATTTCTATTCTTTTCTTTTTTTTCTCATTAGTCACATTCTTCTTTCGTTATCTCTCTTTCCAATTGATCCATCTGTTATTCACTTTTCCGTTTCATTTCTATTCTATTTGGTTCGTTATCCAACATTTAGACTTACATCTTTATAAAAATTGTTTATTTCTCTTTTTATTTCCTCATTCTTATTAGACTCGTTAGTCAATCTTATCCAATCATGGACATTCTTTTATTTCCAATCTTTTATACTCTAGACATAATTCACAATTTCTCTTTATGTTTCTTTAATTCTTACATTCATTTTTATTCTCTTCACTCAGTAGCAAAAGTCTAACTCACCTCCTGTCCATTATATAATTATAAATTTTTCTTTCCTATTCTTCAATTTCTTATTTACATTCCACTGTCATTTCATTAATCAAAGCACTAAACCGATGTCGGGTGCAGTTTATAGAAATCCCTCTCTATTTTTCCAATAGGCTACGCGAAGCCATTGGGTAACAGATAGCTCAATAACTCAATAACTCACCACGACACAATCACATCCGTTTTACGGTGGCTAACCCGAGGGGACACAGTACCCATCTTGCGCAAGTTTTTGGTCTTTCACCGCGAAGCTGTGCAAGTCCAACTTATCACATCCACATCAATCATCCTCGATTCAAGATTTTATTAATCATATCAGTATTCATTAATCAACCGGGAGTTCATCTCCCCAATTCAATTTTACAACCATGAATTTTCTTTTCATATCCAATTCCTCATGTCACATGCTTCAATTCATATAGTAAACGCGTTTCGATTTTTAATTCAATAGTACAAGTTCATATCACAATTCATCTTCATAGTTCATTATATAATAAACTTTCACATTGTGAGACCCTGACCCGTTTTCTTTTTGACGTTTTTAACGCACATTTCGTATTTTCGTTATAGCATGTTTTTACGTGTTTTGATACATAACCGGGCTTAGATATGCATGGAGGGCAGGTTCGTAGGGCCATGGGGCGTTGCGGTGCGAATTTCAAAAATTTAAAAAAAAAATATTTTGGAAGCCTATAAATATCTAGAGTTAAATATTTTCAAAAGATACTTTCAAAACTTTTTCACTAAGTTTCTTTCATTTTTTCTCTGCCTTCTCTCTAATTTCTTGGGGGCCCAAGGCTCAGTTTTCAACCATCTAACAACCGATCCTTATTATTGGCATCGTGGTCTACGCATCCATCCAGACAGAATTTTATTTCGGCAAAGTTCAATTTTGCACGTGATTCGAGGCGTTGACTTTTCAACTCACTGAGGTAGGATCCTAGACTCTCATGTCTTATAAGGGTGCTACGTGTAATCGTTTGTGTTTTTACCGGTTAAAAATGCATGAAAATCGATTTGAAGATCGGGTTTTGGTTTAAAACCGTTTTTGTGTTGTTTTCGGTTGGGTGAACCCGATTTTGAGGCTTTTCGTTTGGTGGTTCTTGATGTTTTGGGCTCGTGTACGTCCATGGGTGTTAAATATATGCAATTTGGTAGGTTTATGTGTATTTTGAAGCATTATAGTGACTGTTTGAGAGTTTGGGGGCTTGGAAATCAAAAATAGGAAAAATCTGGGTTTTCCTCGGGTGGTAGGTCGCTCAAGCACCCGATGTCCACTCGAGCGGACTAGCTGTGCAGGGCCATTTTGTTTTGATCATATCTCCTTCATTCGAACTCAAAATTGGGTCGTTCTTATACTCAAATTGAAACCCCGAAAGTCTTCTTTCCTATGACACCACTCTCACAAAGAAATTCTTTTTGTGGAAACATTTATGTTCAAAATAGTGAGGGTATGTCAAAATTTCTTAACCGTTTTTCACCCTTTTTGGCCGAATGTTTGGGAAAAGGTTATTTTCATCCTTGTTGGCCCTTTTTATCAAGTCTCTTGTTTTTTGGGGTGTCGTGGGTTTGTGTAGGTGCACGTGTGGGCATCGTGGGTTTGGTTGGATGTGAGGGGGTTCGTATTGGCTGTGTTGGGCTTGTGGGAGCCCATTTTGGTTGTGTTGGGGCCTTAGGGGTTTCTTTGGGTCGTGTGGTGGCCTCTCGGTCGATTGGGTTATGGGACTCGATTGACTGCTCTCCTCTAGTGGTTTTCAGTTTGTGGGATTATAGGGTCCTGTTAATTGAAACCACGGTGAGGGTGTTGGTCATTTCATGCGGGGTGTTGGGGCACAGTCGTGTACGTGGTGGTTGGTGCATCATTGCGTTTGGGGGTTTGGTTTTGTTTCTTGGTTTGGGTTTCCTCCCAGCATTGACCGCTTGAGTGGTGGTTATGCGCTTGAGTGGGCTGGTTGCCGAGAGTTGGGTCGGTGGGTGATCGCTCGAGCAGTGGCCATTCGCTCGAGCGCGGTGGTGGTAGAGACGTATGTCGGTATGGGACCGCTCGAGCATTGGTTGAGCGCTCGAGCGTTGGAGCGATGTTGGCCTTCGAGTTAGGCTTGGTTTTGTGGGTTGTTGGTTGTCCATGTGAGTGGATGTCGGGTTATTTGGCGAGTGGCGTCGTGATGTGAAGTTATATATGGCTATGTGCATTTATAACTGGCTATGTGCATTTATAACTCTAGTTTTTTTATGTATGAATTATGTAGAGAAATTACATGATTTTGGTATCATTACGTGTACCGTGGTTGTATGCTTTAAAACTCAGAAGTTTTATAGGCATGGATATATGGGTTATGAGGAACGGATGCATATGGTACATGTTGCATGGGTTGCAAGTGTTGTGTGAGTCGCGTGTGTAGCATGTGACGTGATTTTTGAAACGTAGTGATAGTACGTGGCTTTATGCATTTAAATCCTAGTTTAGTATGCATGTATTGATTCGGTGTTATCTAGTAATGTTCAGTTTTATCCTATAATTTGTGGTTTTACCCCGTGGTTTGCGATATTAACCCGTGGTTTACGGTTTTACCTCGTAGTATACAGTTTTACCTCGGGAATGTATGTTCGTGTTTGGATTTGTATCTCAGTGTTAGGACTGTGGTTGCGGTGTGTGAGGGCCGGTTATATGTATCATGGATTGCTGGAACTACATTATGGGACGGATAAAATCAATTTTAAATTGTTTTTAAGGCTCGCGTGAATCACGATATGAAAACTATTTTCAAACTATTTTTGAGGCTCCTGTGTGTCCAACATGGTTATTATCCTCGCTTTCTCTTACTTGTAAAAATCGTTTTGAAGGCTTAAAAGAGAGTTTAAAACTGCACCTCATTTTTCTAGCATGTTTAGCTTATATTGCATGTGTTGTCTAGTTTCTGCTGAGCTTTGGCTCATGGTATGGGATTTAAAATATTTTTTAGGTACCGGTCACGCAGTTTGATCTGGGGTTGCTTCAGAGGTGAAAGAGCTGTAGTCTTCCTTTTTGTTCTTTCTATTTCATATATGTATGTATACATATTTTTTTTTGGTGTTCGAACCGTGTAATGTAAGTCATTTGGCGATTATATACAATGCATGTATGATTTATATTGAGAGTGTATTTTTGGGTTGGGTGTTATATTTGCTATTTGTGGGTGTTTCACGTAACCCGGAGTTTGGGGCGTGACAGATTGGTATCAGAGCTTTGGGTTCGAATACCTAAGAGTCGTGGGAAGAGGGTGTATTTCGTGTGAGGTTGGTTGCGTGTGCTTGATTGCATGTGTTTAGATGCTTTGATAGCATGAACGTGTCAGCATGTTAGATATGTGAATGATGTGTATATGTGAGCATGAAGGTTGAACCTTGGGATTGATTAGTCCCACCTTTAGGCGTTTGGATTAACAAACTTGGGGGCCAAGTTAGAAACGCGTTTAGATGACGTGATTTCTAGCAGGAAATCTGAGTAGGTTATCCAGATTGACGCGTCATTCTTGTCGATTATCCTCGGTATGTGGGGTTTATTTAGCATGAACCTATGTGCTTATGTGATTTATGCTTATGTGCTGCATCTTATGTGTTGTTTTCTTTCATGTAGCCGCAATGTTTGCAAGGAGAGGGCGAGGCTGTGGTCGAGGCCGTGGCTGTGGTGTTGGCTAAGGGAAAGTTCTTATCTCTAATGCTGGGGAAGCAAATGCTCCCTTGAGACCGATGGACGTGACAGAGTTATTGTGTGTGCTGGTGAGTTCTATCCAACAGTTGGTTAGAGGTGAGATCATTAGAGAGAGAGAGGGAGTGCCTGAGGTAAGGGCTACAGTAGCGATGCGGGAGTTCAAGCGCATGGATCCGCCAACCTTTGTGGGAGATCCTAATTCTATGGTAGTGACAGAGTGGTTGGATTTGGTGACTCAGATCCTGGACATGTTGCAGATTATGGAGGATGAGTTGCGAGTTTCTTTTACCTCGTTTCAGTTGGGGGCACTACTCAAGAGTGGTGGAAATATGTCCAGAACACAGTGGGGGTCACATGGGCAGCCTTTACAGGAGTGTTTCTGGAGAAATACTTCTCGGCTTTGAAGAGGGATTTGTACAGGGAGGAGTTCTATACTCTTAGCTAGGGGGTCATGAATGTTATGTAGTATGAGGCCAGGTTTACGAGCTTATCCCGATTTGCACCGGAGTTGGTGAGCACAGATGAGTTGCGGTCGATGAGGTTTGAGCGGGGCTTGAGGCGAGCAATCAGGGAGCGTGTGGTCGCAATGGGACTGCAGGTGTTCACAGAGCTGGTAGAGGCAGCAGCGAGGGCTGAGAACACTATGACTGAGATTCGAGCTTCCAGGGAGGCTAGGACACCTCAGGGTGGGATAGAGGCGCAGACAGGTGGGTGTTCGGGTAAAAGGCAGAGGTCTTCTGATCCTAGCTTTTATCCATCTAGACCACATCAGTTCTCTGCACTAGCACCATCAGTGGCTTCATCGAGGAGCCCAGAGCAGCGGGAGGTCACATGTTATTAGTGTGGACTGCCGGGACATCGTGTGCCAGATTGCCCGCTGCCAAGGTAGTACCGGGATCTATAGTTAAGGCAGGCTCAGAGTTTCATACTAGATTAGTCACATTTTTAAGGAGAGGTCTTGGATCTTTTCGAAGAATACCGGATAGTGGTCTATAAGTCCTCACCATATCGGCTGCAGACCAATGGAGCAGTTGAGGTAGCAAACAAGAATATCAAGAAAATCCTACAAAAGGCGATCAACTCACATAAGGATTGACCCAAACATCTACCATTTGTACTTTGGGGATATACAGAACGTCGATCAAAACTTCAACTAGAACTACGCCATACTCTTTAGTGTACGGGATGGAAGCTGTGCTTCCCATCGGGGTGGAAATCCCTTCACTAAGAGTAGTGGTCGAAGCCAGTATTTCAGAAGCAGAATGGAAAGGGAACCGGATGGAAGAGTTACTCTTGTTTGATGAAAGAAGAGTCCAGGCTCTGTTTCATGTACAAGGATATCGAAGAAGGATAGCTCGAGCATTCAATAAGAAGGTTAAGTCCCGGGATCTCAGAGAGCGAGATTTGGTTCTTAAGAAAATCAGAGCTCCTATCTTTGACCCGAGAGGCATGTTTAAGCCGAACTGGTCCGGATCATTTCTCATCAAAACCATCATGATCGGTGGTACGGTCATTATTATGGATTTGGATGGCAATGTGTTTTCCACCCCAGTAAACCTCGATCAGCTCAAAAAGTACTATCCTTGAGGTAGAAATAAAGAGAAAATAAAAGCTCGCTGAATTAAAAACTAAAAAGGCAACTCAAAAAAATGTTATAGCAGCTTGCAAGGCCGAAAACTTGAAAGGGCAACCTTGGCAAAAGTTAGGGCATCACAAAAGAGAGTGTCAATACCTAAGAACAAACTATGCCCGAACTACGTCATGGCCTTATTCCATCTTTTTGGGATACATAGGCAACTTCTTTAAGAAGTTCGGCGACATTCTTTGTTTTTAACCATCTTTGAATCTAAGACCGACCAATGCAAATTAATTTTTGAAATTTAAAAAAAAAAAACTTTGAATAAATTTGAACCATCCTAAACATAGAGCAGGAGTTTTCATTACTCCGTTTTTGAAAACAAAAGGAATGGCACTCAAGTCCCAAACTCTACAAAAAAAAAGAAAAAGAAAAGCTGTGAAATCTTTAAAAGAAAGTAGGAGGCCTCAAATCCTCCTTCTTTTTGCTGCTTGCTTTCCTTCTTCTTTATCTTTTTTCTCCCGATCCTGCATCAGCTATGTTTTGTACTTAGTAGAAAGCTCTAGACATTGCAGCTCCTACATTTCCACACGTGAACGAGATGGCCAGGCATCCTGATACTGTATTAAAAATGGAGCCCGCAGCGGAGATGAGAATAGACAGTCTCAGATACTAAAAAAGATGATCTGACTGCGACTGAACTGCCGCATGATTCGATGGGGGTAATAGAAAGTAGTCTGACGCAGACCAACGAGCAAAACACCAGGGTGATCCATGGTAGTTAGGGTCATTGCAGGGATCCGCCACTAGGGACACTACCAAGTAATATTTGGGCCAGTTAGGGATGTGAGGTACTATCGCCAGGCTGCCTCGGTACTGTATATCTGATTACAGGGGTGGTCAAGAAAAGCTGCAGCATTGTGTCTATTGGTAGGTGGTTTTTGTACAAGATTAACCTTCTCCATTAGCCAGATCTACAGCAAAAAGTTAAATCAGTGAGAGTAGAACTTTGTAGTATGACACAAGTCTGATAAAGAGAAAGGTTTGAATCTACCTGAAGGAGCAAGGGGCTGCTAGCAAAAATAGTTGTCTCACCACGATGAATAGCATCTAGGCCCAGCAGCGTCTTGGCTAGGACAAATGGTACAAAGTCCTTTCCCATCCACATCTAGCCAGCAATGTCAACCAATAAATAGCTAACTCGCCCGTCAAAGGGAATAACAAGATACTGGGCAAGAAGACAGAAGCAAAGACAATAACGCCACCGTAGCTGAAAGTTGAGGTCACTAAGGTCACCAGTAGGACGAAATCTGTCAATGATCCAGGGTATGTCAAGACAGTCATCCTGTGTTAGAAGAGAGGTCTCCATCCTAGATAGACCACAAAGTTGTATCTCCTACTGACGAGTTGAAAGAAAGAAAGAAAGTGAGAACCACAACGGAGCTTCGAGGGGCCAAATCTAAAATGGCAGCAAACTCCTCCACAGTGGGGCATAGCTCTTCAAGGCCGAACCAGAAGACATGGGATTACGTGTCCCACAGTTAAGTTAGTTGCTTTCAGCAAAGGCCCGTTAATCTTTATGGCCATGAGTGGAAATAAGGAGTTGATGTCGAAAGGGGTGAAGTTTAAACATTCGACATGAGAGAATGCCTCAATCCATGAAGAAAAGGGATCAGCCCTTTGACCAGGCAACCACCAGGTTATAAATAGAAAATGCCATGTCAGTCTCCTTGGAAGTGGCAACCGCCATGTTGTGTTATGGCGACCGCCATGTTTGAACATAGCGGGAGTGTGTCAGTTTGCAGTTTGTGTGATCTGTATAAATCGTGGCATCTAAATTATGCATCCAAGACAGTTTAAGTAGCAAATAAAGGAAAATCATGCAACAAATAAACATGTGAAGTAATAAATGGCGTGAAGGCCCAAAATGCATCAAAAGTGGTAAAATGTATCAAAATGTAACCAGGACACCCAGGCCCAATAAAATAGTAAATTGGGGCACGCAGGCCTATTGATCAAGTAAATGTATCAAACCGAGGCACGCAGGCCCATAAAGAGTAAATGTATCTAAATGAAAGTAACTGGAGAGGGGGGCTCTCTCTCATAGGAACGTTTCTGGCGGACCCGACGGGAGAAGGACCGACCTCATCTGAGCTATCATCCTCAAAGAGCCGGTCAAAGTCATCACCGTTATCACTACTGGAGGAGGAGGACATGACCCTAGATCGGCTCCTAGCAGAAGAGATGGATCCTCAAGAATGAGCTCTGGAGGAAGCAGCACGGGGCCTACGGCCTCGAACCGGAGCAAGAGAAGGAGCAAGAGCAGGAGGCTGAGCAGGAGCCTGGGGCAAAGCAGCAGCAACCATAGGTGGCTATCAAAAGAGACAAAGGGTAAGAAAGCGGTATGAAACAAAGCTGAGACCAAAGAGAAAGACACTCACCGGTAGAGGGATGAAAGGAACCCCAGCTGCACGCAGTGTAGCATCCTATTGGCGAATTAAAGCCTGCATACCGCTCACTACCAGCATGAGGCGATCCAATCGAGCCTGATCTGCCTGTCAAAAAAAAATAAAGAACTAAGCAGTCTAAATCGAAAGTAGAAAGGAAAGTAGTGAGGAAAAGAACAAACCTAAACATATACTGGCTGGAACTTCGAAACCGGGGGAATCGAAATGGGGATGTCGAAAGGATACCTAGCAACGATGGTCGGCATGGTCCAGGGTATCTCGACAGCTCCAACTCTAGCTCCCCCAGCAGCAGAAGCTCCCACTTCAGCATCAACAGCTGCACCAATACCAACTTCCTCATCCTCTGGCATCCGTCTCCTCCTCCCACCTCCTGGGGTAGCCAGGCCAGGTCCTAGTGGTCCCAACAAGTGGACCCGAGCTCAGGCGGTGTAATCTCCCTCCACCACCAGCAGCTCAGCAACAAGAGTCCCCACCAGCTCTAAAAGAAGATCGACCCGGCTCAGATGATCGGCCCGGCACATATAGGCTAGAGGGACCACTGGGATTCAGAAGTGATCCAGGCCCAGCGACTGGCGAATCACTCACTCTCCTAGATAGTACTCCCGCTCAAATGGACCCTCTAGTAGGATCCGTCTCGAAGCGATATCTCGGCTGTGCATCAAGTCTACGCAAGCCCGATCCTCTACTCCCTACCAGACATCCCAATGAACCTACATAGTACAGTGAACAGTGCATTATATAGTAATCAGTGAATAGAATATAGTAATTAGTGTGCAGAAAAAAGAACAATACAATACAGCGTAGTGCAGTTAGTGAGAAAAATAATGCAGAATACGATATACAATGCAGAGAGCAGTAAAAATGATACCTGGTCAGGGGCCAGTCGGTCCAGTGAAACTCGAAAGAGATCAATGTCCTTCCCCCCGCCTTCTTCCCCTTCAGCCCTCGGGACCACCGGGCGGCACGTGGAATGACTAGAGGGTCTGCCATCGAGTTCGCTGGGACATGAAGCCTGAGGAACTCATAGGTCCACAGCTACAAAGAAAAGATGTTAGCAAGAAGATAATGGATAACAGATAATAGAAATGAATGGAAGACTAAAGAAACTAAACCATACCTCCCTGTCCCTCTAGTATCCCCCGATGCTGAGCTCTTAGGGGAACCGAGTAAGAGTCCACATGAAGCTGTAGAGGGAGGCAAGGGCAGCTCCTCCCCAGTCATATGAGGTGACTCGATCAAGATGAGCCAGGTCATCAAGGTAATGTAAATGAACGGTGTTCTCATTGTTCAAAAACAAGGAGGTACCAAACATATACATCAGAAAGCCCCAGGAAACCCACTCGTTGTGGCGAGGCTCTGTACAATGGAAGTGTTTGAAACGCTTGAGAAACGAGGTGTATCGCACCCGGTCTCTGTCCATCTGTGCTGGAATGGCCCCGAGGAAGTGCTTCAGCGCGTTAGCAGAGTGGGCAATGGTCGGATCAAATGGGATGGGAGCTCCTCCAACCCGGATGTCGGTAATCATAGTGAAATTCAAAGGCGTTAGAGTGGGCTCGAAGGTAGTAAAATAAAAGGTGTTATTGCTGTCCCACCACCGCTCTGCTAGAGCCGTCAACTATACCCGGTCGTTGCTCGTCCTACCCAATAAGGGTATGAAATGAGCAAAATTGGAGGCGTCAATGTAAGCCTGGCTTGGAGCAGGGAGGGCATCCTACCACTTCAACACTTCTCCAGAGGCAGAACCTCCGAAGCCACGGACATAGTGACCAGCTTGAAAGGAGAAGACAAATGGAGGATATATAAAGAGCAGATTCAACACATGAAATATGTAGCAAATAAAGCAATAAAATCCTAGGTTCATGTGTAAGTGATGACCCTTTGGTTCTTTTAAGCCCTAGAAAACTAAGCACCCAAACCCTAGGTTCGTCTGCAAGTGACGACCTTTCGGTTCTTTCAAGCCCTAGAAAATTAGGCACCCAAATGCTAGGTTCGTATGTAAGTGATGACCTTTTGGTTCTTTCAAACCCTATAAAACTAGGTACCCTAACCCTAGGTTCGTGTGTAAGTGACGACCATTCGGTTCTTTTAAGTGACGACCCTTCGGTTCTTTCAAGCCCTAGAAAACTAGGCACCCTAACCCTAGGTTCGTGTGTAAGTGACAACCCTTCGGTTCTTTCAAGTGACGACCCTTTAGTTTTTTCAAGCCCTAGAAAACTAAACACCCTAACCCTAGGTTCGTGTGTAAGTGACGACCCTTCGATTCTTTCAAGCCATAGAAAACTAGGCACCTTAACCCTACGTTTGTGTGTAAGTGACGACCATTCGGTTCTTTCAAGCCTTGGAAAACCAAGCACCAAAACCCTAGGTTCGTATGTAAGTTATGACCCGTCGGTTCTTTTAAGCCCTAGAAAACTAGGCACCCAAACCTTAGGTTCGTATGTAAGTGACGACCCTTCTGTTCTTTGAAACCCTAAAAAAACTAGGCACCTTAACCCTTTGGTTTTTGCACGTCCTAGTAAAAGACAAGGAATCCCAAACCGTGGTGCATCATGCAAACCTCTATCTTTTTGTGTTAATCATTCTATAAAATATAAAAAAAATAATAATAAAAAAATAAACTAATAATAATAATAATAATAATAATAAATAAAAAACATTTCTAAGAATTTGGGTTTTGCCCCTTTTGCCTTAAACTTTTAGGATTAATTTTTTAGAAATTTTTGCAACTTTGCCCCAATCTTCTAAAAATCTTCCTAAAATTTCTAAGATTTTCTAAAAAAATTTCTCAAATTTTTAGGATTTTCTTAAAATTTTTCTCAAATTACTAGGATTTTCAAAAAAATTCTAAAAATATTTCTCAAATTTATAGGATTTTCTAAAAATTTCCAAGATTTTCTTAAAATTTTTCTCAAATTTTTGGGATTTTCTAAAAAAAATTTCTAAAAGTTTTTCTCAAATTTCTAGGATTTTCTAAAAATTTTCCTAAATTTTTCGAGACTTTTGAAAAATTTCCTTGATTTTCAAAAAATACCCTTTAGATTTCTAAAGTTTGTGTTTTTTTGCCCTAAATTTTTTATTAATTTTTGACAAAATTGCCCCTTTAATTTCATGGCCCAAACACAAAAATAAAAATCCCCCCTTAATTTTTATGTTTTCCCTAAAAAATAAAAAAATAAAAATTGAAGCCTTTTGTGATTTTCACAAAAATAATCTCCCTTTATTTTCATTGTTTGTTCAAATTGCCCTTTCTTTTAATCTCCATTGCACAGGTATCTAAGTTAGGAATTTTTGTCCAAAATATCATACAGCAATCATCATCAATATCATCATAATAAATCATCATCCATATTAAAATAAATCATCATTCATCATCATCATATTGGGGATCTTAGGTATTTGTCTACGTTTGATATATCATAAAAACATGCTTTGATAATAAAACAATAAGGATTGGGAACTTACCGATGGGCGCTGACGAGAAATGTGATGGTCGAGCTCCCGCAGAAGAACATTGGCGGCGACTAAGTCGGTAAGAGGCTCGTATCGTGGCATCCCACCCGGATGTAAGCGATGGGGAACCAAAGCATACGTATGCAAATCAAAAGGAGCTGGGTGGCCCTCCCCAGCATTGGGATCAAGGAAGTCGGCCATCGCGGCCTCAGCAGCAGCATCTGTAGCCGCCTGCGCCTCGGCAGCTACTCGTGCCTCCTCAGTAACCCGGTGGGAGGCACGGTCTGCCTCAAGTACGAGGGCGTCCATCACAGCGGTGGGCTGCGTGAAGGTGACCCCACCGGTAGGAACACTAGAAGTTGTACCTCTGAGAATCCCCGTGGAAGAACTCCCAGTAGCAGAAGGACCCCATCGTTCCCCAAGATCATCATCTCCATGGCCCTGGCCCGCCATAAAGAGGAATAGGAACACAAACAGAATGGTAAACATTGTGTGAAAGCTAGAGCAAGAAGCGAAGGCACAAAAGGCTAAAAGACAAGGGAGAAGCAAAGAGGAGTTCGAGAGAGTTTGGGAGAACAAGGAAGCTAGAGAGAGAAAGGATATGAGAGAATGAGCCCTCACCCGCGCGTCTCAAGGACCATATGCACGTTTGAAGTTGGCGGTCGCCACTTCTAAAGTGAGTAACTGCCATGTTGGAAGGCTTTTTACCCGGCGGCCATCATATCAGAGGGGTTTGGGCTAGGCGACCACTAGGTATGCAACGGTTACGTCAGGTCAGAGGCTGTTTGGGGCTTTTTAATGTATATTTTTGTTACGCCCCAAAACCCAGGGTCACGTGAAAATTCGCCAAACACCAGTTTTATGAAAATATAGGTTTTCACATATTTAAATCCACCTGTTGAAAGCAAATAAAAACCCAATATGCATCTCTCATAAACAGTAAACATCCTGTAAAACATGCATAAGTATAGCGCCTTATGGCGTACAAACTGCCTTCAGGAATAGGCATACCAAAAAGGAAAACTACTACAGCTTTCCATCATCCGTCAGCACGGGCATCACTAGATTTACTCGAGATCATCATCCAAAGCATCACCTGAAAATAGTTTTACAAAAAAATCCACCCGTGTGCCGAAGCCCAATAGAAACAGACAATAAAGCTGCAAAGTAAGAAATATGCAATCATATAGAGTGAGAGCGAACTCAACCACAAACCTAAAAGGTTTTACGTCATAAAACCCCAAGTTTCCCATAAACCTCCAAAACAGTTTTTCCTTCACAACTAAGCATTTATACAATGCAAAACACATTTTTACAGCTGAAGGAAAACAGTAACCAAAACATTGTTCCCTCACGGAATGTACCATCGTGGAAAAGAAGAAAGATATCCTATGTACCGAATCCATCACAAGGGGACAGAGGTAGCAACTATAGACTCCAGTCCATTACCCTAGTCCTGAACCACTTAAGGCCTACTAGGTAATGACAAATTCTATATGGAGCACCACGACGTAAAAGCTAACTTTACGGGCCTGACAACTCGAGGGAAAAGAGCACCCAAACCGACCTTCTTTACGGGAACTGCCCCGAAGGATAAGAAAGGTACCTACACTGCGCACGTTTCCAGACTTTCACCGAGGGCAACTCGTGCCAATACACGTCATCTCGGTACATCTTGATAATCATTCTAAAAAAAACGAACCATTTCACAAATATACATTATACATGTATACCTAGATCAATCCATCAACATGGAGATCAAACAAAATATTTTCAAAATATTTTTCCCGTTTTTAACAAAACGTTTCAAAACCTGAGACTCAACCCCGAAGGCGAGCTCCAAACCTCCAAAACACCAAGTGTTAAGATTTCTGTCAAATCCTCTATTTTCCAACAAAAACCACCGTTTTCAATAACATCCTTTGAAAACCATAAAATCACATGTCATATGATGTACTAAACCAAGAAAAGCGACAAACAAGCTTTTTACCTGAAAAACCATGATTTAAACATAGATATGACATTTCATGCATTTTCTATCGGTGAAAAAGCATACAATTACATATAACACCCTAATACAGCAGTAGGGCTTAGAATCCTACCTTGTTGGGTCAAAACCCGACGCCTCAAAAATTGAACCTCGTCGAAATGAGAATCTAACCGGATGAACGCGAAGCTAACAGTGTAGATATCAAGGATCCACAAGCTGATCGTTGAAAACAAGGCTCGGGTAGGTCACATATGTAGAGAGAAGGCCGAGAACGAGAAAGAAATAAGCTTTTTCAAACATTTCAGCCCATTCTTCTACTTATAAGCACGCCCAAAAGCATGTTCAGTTGACTAAAGAGGCCACTTCAGTCGACTAAAGTACCTCGAAAAATGCAAACTGCCTCAATTCAGTCGACCGAACCCTTGAGTTTAGTCGATCGAACTCAAGAAAAGTGGTTCAATTGACTGGGCCAAGCCCTACAATCGACTGAACACAAGGTTCTTAACCTACTGGTTTCCACTTCAGTCGACTAAACTCACCAGCTCAGTCGACCGAAACTGCTTGGTCCAACATACTGTTTTGAGTCTCGATTTTGTGTTCTAAGGCCAACCCAACAAATCTAAACAAGATCCGAGAAAGCGTAAAACACATCTACATGCGGTTCTACAACTCCAAAACATAAACCATGCATCAATAATATATAACATGAAGGAAAAACACGTAATCAAGTATAAATAATTCAAAATAACAAGGTTCGGGGTCTCACAATTTTGTTTATCTTCTCATTGTTTGTAGGCATTTATTTTATTAATGTGTTCTTTTTGCTTTCTTAGCAAAAATAATTTTTAGAAAAAAATAAAATCTTTAATTATTTTTTCATAAAAATTTTTATTTTGTGTTTTTGAGAGCTTTTCCAAAAATTGATTTTGAATGTGTGTGTTTTTCAAAAATATTTCAAGAAGACTTTTGTGTGTGGATTTCTTCTTGATAAATTTAATTTTAAGTCGTAACTTGGCTTTTAATTATTTTTATCTCGCACCTCGTCCTGGATTTTTAGGTATTAACTCGACCTATTAATTCACGATCTCTCTTTTCGATAAATTTAATTTTAAACTGTAACTTGGCTTTTAATTATTTTTATCCCATGCTCTATTCTGAATTTTTTGGTCTTAACTCGACCTATTAATTTGCAGTTTATTTTTTCGATAAATTTAATTTTAAGCTGTAACTTGGCTTTTAATTATTTCTATCCCATGTCCCATTCCGAATTTTTGGGTCTTAACTCGACCTATTAATTTGCGGTCTATCTTTTCGATAAATTTAATTTTAAGCCGTAACTTGGCTTTTAATTATTTTTATCCCGTGCTCCGTTTCAAATTTTTGGGTCATAACTAGACCAATTAATTTGTGGTTTATCATCCCGATAAATTTAATTTTAAGCCGTAACTTGGCTTTTAATTATTTTTATCCCGAAATTGTGAGGTCTTAACTCGACCGATCAATTGCTTTCTCGGTTAAGATAATTTCTTAGATCTTAACTCGATCCTTTTAATCATTTTATCCCCAGCCGAGTTCTTAGATTTTAACTCGATCTTTGACTTGCTTGTTTGTGCTTCCCTTAGATCTCGATCCGATATCTAGGATTTGTTCAAATCATATCAATGTTTATACCAGTATTTACATCATGTTAGAATTTGTTCATGTTAGCATTTGCATCATGTTTCTTATCTTGCATCCCTACATTTTGCCCTGTGAACTACGTTTTGGTCTGATCCCTAGCAAAGGGGTATGTAGGCAGCTCGATTAAAATTCGAGTATGACCAACATCATATGCATGCTTGTGTGTTTGTGGCCTAAGATTGACGGCTCGGTCAAATGGTTTTTGTTTATGGGTCTTTGATATAACTTGCTTCATGCATCGCTATGCAAGTTACATTAAAGAGGGGCAACTGTAGACATCCCAATTTGACCCCGCTAAATCTTAGGTGAATCCGATAATAAAAACAGGTGTAATAGTATTTCAGTTCGATCCTCGAGAAGTGATCCAAGCTCGGTATTTGAATCCAGAACCTTCAAAGCAATGAAATTTTGTTGAACCATCGATAACTTGTTGTCCAAGTCATTCCAAAAGTGGCGACCGCCATGTTCATTGTGGCGACTATAAATAGAACCTCTTGAAAACCCTAGCCAAAAGTGGCGACCGCCTCCTTCAACCTGGTGACCGCCAACTTGCATTGTGGCGACTACCAATAGAACCCTTTTCAACCTTCTTTCAACATGGTGACCGCCATGTCCAACCTGGCGACCGCCAACTCCCAATGGCCTAACGTGTCCCAAAACGTGGCAGCATCTCATTGGTTGATGAACTCTATAAATACCGTACCTCTGGTACGTTTTCAAGGATGGAATTTTAGTGAGAGGTTTAGTGAGAGATGCTCTACCGAGTTATTGAGCAATTCCGAGTCCCGACATTGAAGCCCTATTGAAATACCGAGATCCGAACCGCCGACGCCTATATTGAAAGTCTTGCTTGGATCACCACTCGAGGATTGGACCATTGAAGTACATTCTCACAACTTGAGGATTCCTAAACAATCTAGGTATTTTTTTTGGATCCCCTATCCTTCTAACTCCATTACCTCTCTTTTGGAAGTGATCGGGTTAAATTTGAAGTTCAATTCATGCATTTCCTTCATTTGTGTAGTTAACCTTGTTTTTTTTTTAATTTTTTTCATTTAGTTTAATCTTTTAATTGATTGCTTAGTTCACACACCCACACTAAGCACATTGTCTTTTTTTAATATATTCATCAAATTAGTGCTAACATGATTTAATA
>JAUMHN010023505.1:0-29884 GCA_032360265.1 Heliamphora ciliata | reverse complement strand
TGATGATGTGATTTGATTATGATGATGAATGATGATGATGGTACGGATGATGAATAATGTAATTGTTGATTTTGAGTTATTTAGGTACCCTTGCAAATGGAGATTAAAACAGTAGGGACACTCAGGATTTTTGAACAAATAATGAAAGGGGGCACTTATTTTAGTGAAAAGCATAAAAATTAAGGGAGAATTTTTGTTTTTATTTTTGAGATATAAAAACTAAAGGGGTAATTTTTATCAAAAATCAATTTTGTCAAAATTTTCTAAAAACAGGGCAAAGAATCTTAAGAAATTTTCCAAAAGTCATAGAAAAATTTAGGGAAGAAAATTTTGAAAAATCATATGGAATTTTTTTAGATCTATTTTGGAAAATCCTAGAAAACTTTGAAGAAAGATTTTGAAAATCTTAGGAATCTTTTAGAAAATCTTTGAAAAATTTTAGGAAAGTCCGGGAAAATTGGGGAAAATTTTTTAAAAATCCTAAAAATTTTAAAAAAATCCTAGAAAATTTGAAGAAAAACTTTGAAAAATCCAATGAATCTTTTAGAAAATCTTACGAAAATTTTTAGGAAAGTTCGAGAAACTTGGAGAAAATTTTTAGAAAATCTTAAAAATTTTGAAAAATCCTAGAAAATTTGAAGAAAAACTTTGAAAAATCCTAGGAATCTTATAGAAAATCTTAGGAAATTTTTAGGAAAGTCCGAGAAACTTGGAGAAAATTTTTAGAAATTTTTAGAAATTTTTAGAAAATCTTAAAAATTTTAGAAAGATTTTTAAAAGATTGGGGCAAATTCCTAAAAAATTAATTCTAAAAGGTTACGATAAAATGGGCAAAACACAAATATCAAAGGGAAGAGATTTTTTGTTTTGGAATGATTAACACAAAAAGATAAAGATTTGCCTGGCGCACCAGGGCTTGGGATTCCTAATCTTTTACTAGGACGTGCTAAAACTAAATGATCGTCACTTACATATGAACTTAGGGTTAGGGTGCCTAGTTTTCTAGGGCTTGAAAGAACTGAAGGGTCGCCACTTATACACGAGCCTAGGGTCAGGGAGATTTGCTTGATTTATCAAGGCTTAGAAAGAACCGAAGGGTAGTCACTTACAAAGGAACCTAGGGTAGGAAGATTCGCCTGATTTATCAGGGCTTAGAAAGAACCGAAGAGTCGTCACTTACGCACGACCCTAGGGTAGGAAGATTCGCCTGATTCATCAGGGTATGGAAAGAATCGAAGAGTCGTCACTTACACACAAACGTAGGGTAGAAAGATTCGCCTGATTTATCAGGGCTTAGAGAGAACTGAAGGGTCGTCACTTACGCACGAACCTAGGGTTAGGGTGCCTAGTTTTCTAGGGCATGAAAAAATTAAAGGGTCGTCATTTATACACGGTCCTAGGGTTTTGGAGATTTGTCTAATTTATCAAGGCTTAGAGAGAATCGATGGGTCGTCACTTTCACACGAACTTAGGGTAGGAAGATTTTACCAGGGCTTAGAAAGAACCGAAGGGTCGTCACTTACACACAAACCTAGGGTAGAAAGATTTACCTGGTTTACCAGGGCTTAGAAAGAACCGAAGCGCCGTCACTTACACGCGAACCTAGGGTAGGAAGGTTTGCCTGATTTATCAAGGCCTTAAAGAACCGAGAGGTCGTCACTTACACACGAACCTAGGATTTTTATTGCTTCCAGATATTTTTCTGCACTTTACTTATTTGACATATTCTTTGCTTGTTTTCTTCTCTTTAAGTCGGTCATTATGTTCGTGGCTTCAAAGGTTCTGCCTCTAGGGAGGTGTTGGAGTAGTACAATAGCCTCCCTGCTCCCAGCTGTGCTTATATCGATGCCTCTGGTTTTGCTCGGTTCATACCCCTGTTGGGTAGAACGAGCAACGACCGGGTATGGTTGACTACCCTGGCAGAGCGGTGGTGGGTTACCACCAACACCTTCCATTTCACCACTTTCGAGGCCACCTTGACTCCTCTGGATTTCACTCTTATTCCCAGCATCTGGGTTGAAGGAGCCCCTATTCCTTTCGACCCGTCCATAGCCTAGTCGACTGACGCACTATTGTACTTCCTCGGAGCAATCCTTGCGCAGATGGACAGGGACCGCGTCAAATATACATGGTTCTTTGATCGTTTCAGACATTTTCAGTGCACCGAGCCACGCCATTATGAGTGGGTCACCCGAGACTTCTTGATGTATATGTTCGGTACCTCTTTGTTTTTGAACAAGGAGAATACCGTTCATCTACATTACTTGGGTGCCCTGGCTCATCTAGATCGGGTCTTCATTTGACTGGGGAGGAGCCGCTCTTGCTACTCTCTACAGCTTCATGTGGACTCTGACCCGATTCCCCCAGGAGCTCAGCATCGGGGGATACTGGAGGGTCTGGGAGGTATGGCTTTAGTTTCTATAATTTTTCATTCATTTTTGTTATCTGTTATCATTTTTCAGTTGACATCTTCCTCTTTGCAATTGTGGACTTACGAGTTCCTTAGGCTTCATGTCCCGGCGAACTCCTCAGCGGACCCTTAGTCATTCCCCGTGCAGCCCGATGGTCCCGAGGGCTGAAGGGGAAGAAGGCTGAGGAGAAGGATATCGACCGGTTCTGGGTATCACTGGACCGGCTGACCCCCTGACCATGTATCTCTATTTACTGCTTACTATTCTGTACACTGCTTCCTGCATTATACTACTTACTTCACTTTTTACTGCACTATTCTTTGCACCGTTCACTGTATACTGTTCACTGATCATTGCATTTATTGATTACTATATACTACGTTGTTCACTGTATTTTGCAGGTTCACTGGGATGTCTAGCAGGGGTAGAGGATCGGGCCGACGCAGACCTGATGCGCAGCCGTGACAATACCGCGAGATGTATCTTGTTGGAGGGCGCATTTGGATGGGAGTACAATCTAGGAGAGCTAGTAGTTTGCCATTCGCTCGGCCTGGGCCATTCGCCATGCGCCGGCTTGATCATCTGAGCCGGGTTGATCTTCTCCTCGAGCTAGTGGGGACCTCAGCTGCTGAGTTGCTGGTGGCAAAGGGAGATTACACAGCCTGGGCCCGGGCCCATCTACTGGGTCCATTAGGACCCGGCCCGGTTGGTAGTAGGAGGAGACGGATGCCAGAGGACGAGGGAGCTGGTGTTGGTGCAGCTGCTGATGCTAGAGTGGGAGCTGCCGCTGCTGTTGCTGGTGATGCTGTTGGCGGGATGCGGGGCCCAGAGATTCCACAGGATGTCCAGATCGTGGCGTACGGCTTCCCTTTTTCTCTACCAGTCCCTATTCCGCCAGCATTGGAGTTTAGGGCTGACATCAGCCAGGTTAGTCTCCTACCTTTCCTTCAGTCACTTGTCCTTTTTATCTGTTTAGTTTACCTAAACTGTTCCCTTTTGAAGGTTGATCAGGCTTGGTTAGACCGTACGATGCTGATGGTCACCAGCTTGAGGGTACTGTTCCGACAAATGGATGCCTCGATGTGAGCAGCCGGCATTGCTTTCGCGCTAATAGCCATTGTGAGTAGCTTGCATGCTCTTTTCAATTTTTTTTTTGTATTTTCTTGTCTTTATTCTGTTCTGAATCTTACTTTTCTCGTGACAGCCTCCAGTTCCAGCTACTGGTATAGAGCCACCATAGGCTGCGGTTAGGCCTCTTGCTCCAGCCCCAGCTTCGGTTCGAGGTCGTGGTTCCCGAGCATCTTCTCGGGCTCATTCCAGAAGGTCAGTCTCATCTGCTCAGAGCTAGTCCAGAGTTGTCTCTTTCTCTGGTAGTGATGATGGCGATGACTTTGACTGACTCTTTGAGAATGACAGCTCGGAGGAGGTCGGCTCTTCCTCCCGTCGAGTCTGCTCGAGGCACACCTGAGAGAGAGCTCCCCCCTTCCCTAGTTTTATCTTTCTTATGCTACATTTATTTTGATGGGCTTGCGTGCCCTAGTTTGACACATTTACCTGCTTCATGGGCCTGTGTGCCCCAGTTTGTTGTTTATTGGGCCTAAGTACCCCAATTTTTACATATTTTTGTCATTTTCTGATATATTTTGGGCCTTCATGCCATTTATTGTCTTATATTCATTTTCTTGTATGGCTCTTTTTCACTTTACTGCTCAAACTATCATGGATGCATGGTTCAGATGCCACAATTTACACATACACTGCAAACTGACACAAACCCGTCGTGTTCAAACATGGCAGTCGCCATAATATAACATGGCGGTCGCCACTTACAAGGAGACTGACATGGCGGTTGCTATTTTCAACCTGGCGGTCGACTGGTCAAAAGGCTGATGTCATTGTACTACACTTTTTAGAGTTGGCGGTTGCCTACTCTAAGGTGGCGGTCGCCACATTAATTGTACTTTTGGCCGAAATTTTGATTTCCCGCCCTTTTTAGCCTTATAAATATAGCCTTGGGGCACCATTTGCTGTTACCCCGACTCAGATGGCTTCTCGTCTTTCTTTATGGATTGAAACATTCTCTCATATTGAGCATCTGAATTTCGCCCCATTTGGCCTTAATACCTTTTCTCACTGAGGACCGTGCAGATTAACAGGCCTTTAATGATGGCTGTTGCACAACTGTGGGACCCGCAGTCTCAAGTCTTTCGGTTTGGTCTTGAAGAACTCTGCCCCAGTGTGGAGGAGTTTGCCTCCATTTTGGATTTGGCCCCACGAAGCTCCGTTGCTGTTCCCATTTTCTTTCTCTCGACTCAACAGCAGGTGATACAGCTTTGTGGTTTATTTAGGATGGAGGTCTCTCTTCTGACACATAATGACTGCCTTGATATACCTTGGATTATTAATAGATTCTGTCCTATCTGTGATCTCAGTGACCTTGATTTTCAGCTGCAGCGACGCTATGCACTTTGCTTCTGTCTTCTTGCCTGGTATCTTCTTGTCCCTTATGACGAGCGAGTTTGTTGCGCCCTGGTTGACATTGCCGGTCAGATGCGGATGGGGAGAGACTTCGTGCCACTTGTTTTAGCCGAGGCACTGCTGGGCTTGGACGCTGTTCATCGTGGTGAGACCACCACCTTTGTTGGCAGCCCTTTACTTCTTCAAGTAAGCTCAATTTTTTTACTCTTCACCAAACTCTTCGTCACACTACAAAGCTTTTCTCTTACTATTCTAACTTTTGCTGCAGGTTTAGTTAATGGAGAAGGTGAATCTTGTACAGAAACCACCTACCGATAGGCACAGTGCTGCGGCTTTCCTTTACCACCTCTGTTATCAGATATGCGACACTGAGGCAGCCTGGCGACAGTACCTCTCATCCCTAACTGGCCCCAATATCACCTAGCAGTGTCCCTAGTGGCGGATCCCCGCCATGACTCTGACTACTATGGATCACATTGGCATCTTGCTGGTTGGTCTTCGTCAGACTACCTTCTATTACCCTCATAGGATCATGCGGCAGTTTAGGTGAAGTCAAATTATATTTCCCAGTATTCGAGGCCGTCTATGGGATCCATTTCTAGCATAGTATCAAGATACCTGGTCTTCTCGTTCACGTATGGAGATGCAGGAGCTGTAATGTCCCGAGCTTTCTGCTGAATACAAGACATGGCTGACACAAGATAGGGATAAGAAAGATAGAGAAGAGGGAAAACAAGCGGCAAAGAGGAGGAAGATTTGAGGACCTCTGTTTTGTTCTGAAAATTTCATAGCTTTCCTTTTTTCTTTTTTTTTTTTGGTAGAATTTGGGACTTCCGTGCCATTTCTTTTATTTTTCAAAAACTTTGTAACTCTGATCAAAGTAACGAAAACTCCCACCTTATGTTTTAGACGGTTCAAATTCATCCAAGGTTTGAATAACTTTATTATCAAAATTCAAAAATTAATTTGCATTAGTTTTACTTGGATTCAAAGATGGTTGAAAACAAAAAAAGTGGCCGAATTTTTTAAAAGAAGCTGCCTACGTATCCCAAAAAGATGGAATCAGGCCATAACGTAGTTCAGGCCTGGTTTTCGCTCGGGTATTGAAACTCTCCTTTTGAGATGCCCTAATTTTTGCCAAGGTCGCCCTTTCGAGTTTTTGGCCTTGTGGGCTGCTCTGATTTTTGCCTGAGTTTCCTTTTCAGTTTTCGACTTAACAAGCTTTTATTTTATCTTTATTTTTATCTCAAGGAAAGTATTTTTTGAGTTGATCAAGGTTAATTGGAGTGGAGAACACATTGCCATCCAAATCCATAATAATGATTGCACCACCGGTCATGATGGTTTTAATTAGAAACGGTCGTGACTAGTTTGGCTTGAACTTGCCTCTCGAGTCAAAGATAGGAGCTCTTATTTCTTTAAGAACCAGATCTCCTTATCTGAAATCACAGGTCTTGACCTTTTTATTGAACGCTCGAGCTATCCTCCTCTGATATTCTTGTACATGAAACAGAGCATGCAACCTTCTTTCATCAAACAAGAGCAACTCTTCCATCCGGTTCCTTTGCCATTCTGCTTCTGAAATACTGGCTTCGTCCACCACTCTTAGCGAAGGGATTTCCATCTCGATGGGATGTATAGCTTCCATCCTGTGCACTAAGGAGTATGGTGTAGTTCCAGTTGAAGTTCTGATCGACGTTCGGTACCCCCAAAATACAAATGGTAGATACTCCGGCCAATCTTTATATGAGTTGATTGTCTTTTGCAGAATTTTCTTGATGCTCTTGTTTGCTGCCTCGACTGCTCCATTGGTCTGAAGCCGATATGGTGAGAACTTGTGGGCTACTATCTGGTATTCCTCGAAAAGATCCAAGACCTTCCCTTGGAAATGTGAGCCGTTGTCTAAGATGACCTCTTGTGGGACTCCGTACTAACAGATGATGTTTTGCTTGATAAAACTTAGCAACATGGGAGGCTTTCAATACCGAATGGGAGGCAGCTTCCACCCACTTGGTAAAGTAGTCAATGGCCACTAAGATGAACTCGTGTCCATTTGATGCCTTTGGTGTTACTCTGTCGATGACATCGATGCCCCTTACCGAGAACGGCCATGGTGACGTCAGGTTATACAGCTGAGATGGGGGAACGTGCATGAGATTTGCATGAATTTGGCACTTATGACACCTTCGCACGAACTGTATATAGTCTGTCTCCATCGTCATCCAAAAGTATCATTGTCATAGGATTTTCTTGGCTAACATATTTTCGCTCATGTGTGGCCTACAGACTCCCGCGTGAATCTTTTTCATCAATGCTTGGCCTTCTTTAGTGTTTACGCACAGCTTATTGACACCAGAATGCCCTCGTTTGTATAGTTTACCACCGCAAATGACAAACTGTGTAGATAATTGTCGTATTACCCTTTTGTCCTTTTTGCTGGCAAACTTAGAATATTCTCCTTTCTCCACGAAGTTCTAGATGTTGAAGTACCATGGGAGAGCATCGGTGCTTTCTTCAATGGAGGCTGTCATTTCATATGCCGGTTTTCTCTTCTGTTCAATTATCAAAGGCCTCATTCGGACTCCGGATGATATGTCAATCATGGATGCTAAGGTGGCCAGTGTGTCAGCAAACTTGTTCTGTAGTCTTGGCACATGGGTAAAAGATCACTAATTCGAAACACGGGATTATGTTCTCTAGCTCTTGGTGGTAGAGAATCAAGGTTAGGTCCCTGACTTTCCATTCTCCTCTCGCTTTTGAAACTACCAGCGCCGAGTCTCCAATGACTTCCAGCTTTCTTTCCCCTAATTCTAAGGCTGCCTCCAATCCTGCTAAACATGCTTCATATTCAGCATGATTGTTAGTAACTTCAAAATTAATCTTTAGAGATAAAGGAACGTGGGATTCGTCAGGAGTGACAAGAAGAATTCCAATTCCATAGCCATACTAGTTGGATGCGCCATCGAAATATAGAGTCCAAGTGTCATCTCCTACTTTCATCAGCTGTTCATTAGGAAACTGGAACTCTGTGTCTTCTCCTCCTTCAACTGGTTGGTCGGCCAGGAACTCTGCCATTGCCCTACCCTTGACTGGCTTCCGGGTGACATATTGAAGATCAAACTCAAATAATAACAGCCAACATCGGGCCAACCTTCCTGTCAGTGCCGACTTTTCAAACAGGTACTTCAATGGATCTATTTGAGAGATGATATTCACTGTGAAAGATAGCATGTAATGCCTCAGTTTTTGGGAAGCCCAAATCAAAGCCCAATATGTCTTTTCCAGTAGTGTGTATCGTATTTCTAATCTTGCCATCTTCTTGCTTGGGTAGTAGACAGCCTTTTCAATTCTAGTTTTTTCCTCTTGCGCCAGCATACATCCCATAGCCGAGTCAGTCACTGACAGATAGAGAATCAGTGGCCTATCAAGTTCGGGAGGAGCTAGAATCGGTGAATTTTACAGATACTGTCGTACAGCATCAAAGGCGTCTTGACATTTCTAATCCCATTTGAACTCGACTCCTTTCTTCAGTAGACGAAAGAGCGGCTCACATGTAGTTGTCACTTTTATGATGAATCGGCTGATAAACTCTATTTACCCAAAAAGCCCCCGACTTCTCACTCAGTCCTCGGAGGAGGAAATTCAAAGATTGCCTTAATCTTTAAAGGATCCACTTTGACACCCCGTTGAGTGATCATAAATCTAAGCATTTTTCCTACAGTTACCCCAAAGGCACACTTTTGTGGATTAAGCCGCATCTTGTATTTTCGAATCCTTTTGAAGGACTTTTGCAGCGCTATGATGTGACCATCCCGATCCTTTGACTTTACTATCATGTCGTCCATGTACACCTCGACCCTCTTTATGTATCATGTTATGCAGTAAAGTAGTGGCAGCCCTCTGATAGGTTGCCCCAGCATTCTTCAAACCAAACGGCATCACACGATAGGTTGTCATTGGGATCCATCAGAATCTAGTTATACCTGGAGAAGGCGTCCATGAATGACAGCAAGGCATGCCCCGTTGTACTATCTACTAAGACGTCAATGTGTGGTAGTGAAAAATCGTCTTTCGGACTAACCTTGTTGAGGTCCCAAAAATCCACGCAGACTCAGATACGTCCGTCCTTCTTTAAAACCGGTACGATGTTGGCTACCCATTTTGGATACTCAATTACCATAAGGAATCCTGCATTAATCTATTTAGCCACTTCTTCTTTGATCTTCCAAACCCATTCTGGCTGGATCTGTCTTAATTTTTGTTTGACCGATTTGGCATCAGGGTATAAGGGGATATGGTGCTGGACAATGTCGGGATCAATCCCGGGAATATCCTCGTAAGACCATGCAAATACATCATTAAATTCTTTTAATAAAGTTATTAATTATTTTTGTTCAACTAAGGATAAAGAAGAACCAATTTGCACATTTTGTTGATTAGTTTCGTTACCCAGATTTATTGACAAAATTTTTTCAATTATAGGTTGGGCACACATTTTTTCTCTCTTTTTATTAAAATTTTTATTTTTTTTAAGAATATCCCCGTCGAATTCAAAATCGTCAGAAAGCGTATGAAAT
This sequence comes from Heliamphora ciliata, assembly GCA_032360265.1. Classification (NCBI taxonomy): domain Eukaryota; kingdom Viridiplantae; phylum Streptophyta; class Magnoliopsida; order Ericales; family Sarraceniaceae; genus Heliamphora; species Heliamphora ciliata. Next base: position 20,418 of record JAUMHN010023505.1, on the reverse strand, counting down.
AGATCAAATAAAGCAGAGTAACAGGAAATTCCATTCATTTCATTGAAAGAAGAGGGAATTACAAACTCAACAGCATAAACAGGGGGAGGTGCACAAACAGACGTGCCCTCAACTACAGACTCAGACTCAAACTTGGACTCATAATAGACAATATATACATAAGAAAACTCGATGGTCCAATTCTTCACTTTCTTTGTAGTTGCATCAATAATGAGCTTAGTGCAGTCGGCTGGTGCGCTGAAACCCATCATTAAGCAGTCTTGATCAGTCACCTGCAGCTGAGCCATCTTCTCATTAAACAGCACTCCTATGTCGGCACCGTCAAGCTTGTCAGCCCAATCTTTCCTTTGGCCTTCTTTTCTTCCTTTTCCCCTTCCACTGTCTCTTCCTCTTCCGTGTCGGACAACTGGTGGCTGAAAAAGATCTCCAACCTTGGCAGCCTTTGATTGGTTTCCTCGTCGACCCACAGCTCTGGAAAGCCACAATACGGGAAATCTTCCCCTTCCTTGACGAAGTACCCATTGAGCGTTCCAGAATAATTGGCCTTTCATCCCCTTCTAGACCCTTCCAGATCTTCTTCCGTTGGTTTATACGCAAGACCAAAATGGTGCGAAGTCAGCAATACCTGAATGGGTTTCGGGATTCCCTGCTGCTTACGCCCTAATCCCATACTAGGGAAGGACATTTTTCTCATCATTGTTACAACCCACGGGTTGATGTACATTTCCTCCTCATTCGTTAGTATCTGGACAGCCTGTGCTTCATCAAATCAGAAACCACTGAGTAATATATCATCTTCACCATGCTGTACTTCCAACAGAGTTGAGCCTTCTCCTCCTCTTGAGGAATGAATGCTGTCTTTATCGTGAATAGTAAAAACTGCTCCATTTCTTATCAGTTTTAGTTTCTGATGGAGAGTCGATAGTACATCTTGGACACTTGGGTCATGCAGCCAAGATCTACCCAACAGCAAGTTAAAAGACGTTGGTACATCTAGTACATGGAACTCGAATCGACGTTTCCAAGTGCCCTACTGATATTACAAACGACACAAGTCCTAGTACGTCCCTCCTTGTGTTGTCATATGCCCGAACTCCTTAATTTCTTGGTATGAATTGCTCCGTCTTTAGTCCTAAGCAGAATGCTATTATGAGTGAACATACATTTAATGCAGATCCGTTATCGATAAGAGTCACGGGGACCCATTTGTTGAGGCACTTAGCGGTGATGTGCAGTGGTTTGTTGTGATTCCTTCCTTCTGCTGGTAGATCTTTATCAGAAAAGGAAATGGCTTTCGGTTCAACCGCCTGCAGAATAAGTCTAATTAGTTGCTCCGGGATGGCCTCTATCGGAATGCTGGCTTTATTCAAAACCTTTAGCACAGCTTGTCTGTGTTTGTGCGAGGCCATTAGTAGCCCCCAAATGCTGATGTTGGCTTGCGTCTTCTTTAACTGCTTCTACACCGCATCATCCCCTTCCTCATGTTCTTTTTTCTTCCCTTTTCCACTTGGTTGCCCCTTTTCCAGCTGGGCTGGCTTGAAATGCAGCTCACTTCTGGTCAGATGTTCTATCTCCTCCTCAGGATCCCATAATCCTGTTATTGTATCACTGGTCTATCGTACCTCGTTCAAAAGTGGAGGGCTTTCGAATGCCAACAAATCGCCTAAATCACTGATTGCCCTTCTTCCCCTCCTCTCTTCATCATCTTCTATAGCCCATGTATTGTCGATTTCCTCCCAAATGTCTTCTTCGATAAAATCCACCCACTGTTCCCGAGCGACCCAAAAATTAGCCCACTCTGCTCCGTCCGATTTTAGCACAATCTTTACGAGCCAGTAGGATTGCATTTCATCCACATATACCTCTTCCTCAAAAAGTCTGGGAAGAGTAATGTCGTCGAGCACGTGACCAAACCCGTAGGGTCGGGCCGAATAATCCAAAGGCCAATCATCTTCTTTTTTGCGCTCCTCATCTTCCAGTCGGATAGCTAGGAATGCTATCTGATACCACTCCCAAGCATCATCATTCCATTCCTCCATCCTGTCTCGACTGCCTCTAACCACGATAAATGAACATGCTGTTCGATCCTCAGTTATTGAAACATGAGGGCATGGTAGGTATGCTGAACAAATGTGCTGACTCAGGTCCTCTGATTCCCCTAGAGACATGTAATTTACCCTAATTTTCCTGGCATGATTTGGAAAGGGGTTAGTCGTAACGTTCAATTTTGGAGTAGCGGATGGTGGCGGGATCACTTTACTGTCGATTAGATTCTGGATCTCATGTCGGAGCCTTAAGCACTTATCAGTTAGGTGTTCGTGGCCTTGGTGGAAGGCGCAGTATTGAGAAGCATTAAACATTGGCAGTATGGGATTAGGAACGGGTATGGGGTCCAATGGTTTGATAAGCTCCTTCTCCACGAGTCGACTCAGGGCGGTGGATGATGAGATGTTGAGGGGAGTGAAGACCTTCCTCGGCCTTTGTTGCTGTTGTTGTCTGACTGTTGGGTATTATTGGATTGCTAGGTAGAAGAGGATGGGTTCAGCAGGTTTATCTCGTTTGAACGAGATACGAGGTTTGTGGCAGCAGATTGATTTTGGTTATTTGTGGAGAAGGTCCTCTTGGGTTTTTGGCTTGGTTCAGCCTTCTCAATATCCTCAGACTGAATTGTATCTTCAATCTGAACCCCAACATCGAACAACTGCTCGAAGGTAGAGAGCGGCTATGTGATCAGATGGCGTTTCAGGGGAGCTTGCAGATTCTTCACTACTATCCTCACTTACTCTTTCTTAGAGGGCCGATTTGTCATCTTGGCAGCCTTACCCCTCCATCGGGTTAGAAAGTCAACAAAAGACTCCCGATTCTCTTGTTGAGTCGTCTCGAGCTCTCAGGTAGTTACGTCCAGTTGGACATTGTAACTATACTGAATGAAAAAAATCGTAGCTATGTCTTCCCAAGTTCTGGTCTCGGCTACATCGAGAGAGAGGAACCATTTTTTGACTGCCCCAAAGAGAGATCGATGAAAGAGCTGAGCTTTCAACTGGTCATCAATTCTCATTGGCATTAGGGTACCAACATATATTCGGAGATAAATTCTTAGATCTCTGATTTCGTTAAATTTTTTCATGTCGGGCATCTTAAACTTATCCGGGAGTTTAGCGTCTGGATATAAATATAGTCCTCCCACATCTAGCATATATTCTTCGATCCCTTTGGCCTTTTTAAGGACCTTCTCCATCCGGTCGATCTTTTCAACCAATGCAGATTCTCTAGACTGAGCTGTACTTTTTTTCTTAACTATCACCTGACGAGGGACCCGTGGTGGTGGTGGAACAACTTGCAGTCCATTGGGGACTGGTTGTCATCCCAAAAGTCTTCCCCGTTACCGTTTGGGTCAATATACTGTTCGTTCAGTACTGGTAAACGGGCGTGGATTGCCTGAATCTGTGTTTAGCACTGATTTTGAGCGTGAGTTTGCTGCTCCACAGCCCTCTGTATTTCAGTAATAGCTCTCATCAGAGCTGTCAAGATCATATCATTTTTTGCCATTTCAACTGACTGTTTAGATACCCTACAAAGTCTGCCTGATCCTAACCTCACCCAAACGTGTGCTGACTGTACTTGTTTTGGCCCAATGGTAAACTCACAGAGAAAACCTAGATTCCAAAAACAAAACAACCAGTATCAGACACCTCCCGGGTAAACATTATGACAACAGATAGCAAATATTTCAGATACCCAAAATAGCAAATTGTGAGCAGATAAACATGGAGACTAAAACGATGCCCCTGTCGAGCACATGTTGACAGCATAACAACGAGGTGACCCAAAAACCAGAATGATGGCTAAGGAGAGCGATCGACTAGATTCTAGAAGGAAAGTTAACCTAAAACGGGCAAGCGGACAGCACTCCGGTAATAAAACAATTCTAACTTTCAAGAGATTGGTTTAATCTAGGATTCTAATGGAAAATGGGCAGCATAACGGTAAGAAAAAAGGACTAGCTCTCATGGGTATGCCAAGAGTTTTGAAAGAAACGAGTCTAAACAAAGGCGAAGAAAACCAACAACCTGAGAAGAACCTGAAGGAGAGAGAAACTACCCTAGAGGGCTTGAAACAAAATACGGGCATGACCCCGAGAAGAAGACTATGGTGTGAAAACCGAACATCATGAAGAACAAGGCCTTGGTAAAAACCCGAAAGAAAAGCTAACCTAATCAACAAGGGATAAAAGAAAAACCCAAGCTAAACCCAGGAAAGGAACTAACTTAATCCGGATGAATAATCCTAACAATACGCAAGCAAAACATAAAATAAAGAAAATACATAATCCTAACAGGGTCAATAGCACCTAAAGGAGAGTTCTAAGTCCACTATATGCAAAAGGCCGATTTTAGTCAATCAAACAGGGTATCTTCTGAATAGAGCTGGGTATATACCTCCCATGTCTGGAGTGGTGCAGAACATGGTCAAACAGTACGTCCGAACTCTTTTACTGCACCTATGAAAGCGTGCAATCAGTAAGGCTTGCCCGTCTTCCCAACAATCCTCGAAACGGATAAACGATCGAGGCATCGGGTCGACCAGGCAGGGGGGTTTGAAGAACAATGCATATGCGTGCGAAAATGCAAATAAAATTTTATTAAGAACCAATGATATTTTCAAGTCTAGCCCTCTTATTTGATTTTGAAAATCATTCCCCAGCAGAGTCGCCAGAATATACTGTGGCGTTGGGATTTAGGAATTTTTAGAAAATGGTCAAAAATAAGGGATTTCAAAGATGTTTAGAAAATATTTTAACACATTGAAAGCTAAATTTTGAAAACTTCTTTTTGTTAAAAATAGAGTCGCCACTTAGTTTTTGAGAAAAACTAAGAAAAACTAAAATGGCTACTGATCTTGAAAATGTTAACCAGAGAAAAATGGCTCGGGAGTTATGATACGAATCGAGGAGGTGTTAGGTACCCCATTCGCCCAACCATGAGATTGGCTTCTACTAATCATCATTGGTTCTTTAATAGAATTTTTTAAATAAATGCAAATAAAGAAAATGGAAGCAAAGAGAGAAAAGAAAATAAAGGAAAAGGGAAGTAAATGGGGAAAAAAATTACATTTAAAGAATGAAAATTAAACTAAAGACCATGTTATGATTTTTGGATTTAATGAAGAAGAGTAAGTATTATAAAAAAAATAAAGTTATAAGAAGAAAAGAAAATGGAGTTTAAAAAGAAAAGACAAATACTAACATTAAAAAAAAGGAATACTAAACTAATATTATAAGAATATAAAAGAAAATGAAAATGGTGCACTGAAAAGAAATTAAAACTAATATTACAAGAAAAGAAATTTTAAATACTAAAAAAAAGAATATTGAACTATATTTAAAAGAAAGGAACATTAAATTAATATTACTAGAAAAGAAAAGGAAATAAATGCTAGTAAAGAAAATTAAACTAATGCTAGAAAGATAAAAAAAATTTAAAATAACTATTTAACTTAAATGTAAAATGTAGTATTAATTACTATATTCACATAAATGTAAGTGCATTATTATAATAATTAACAACATTATTAAGTTGTAATTGCCAAAATATGTTAGCACTAATTAATGATTTAATGAAAGAAAGAACATACCAAATGTGTTAAGTGTGAATGTGAATGAGTTAATGACTAAATTATGAACACATTACACAAGAAAATTACATGAGGCAATTTACCTAATAAACAAAGTAAATTACTTGAACAAAAGAGGCGTGTAAATTGAAATTGAAAGTTAACCCGATCACTCCAAAAGAGAGAGGATAGAGTTAGAAGGACCGGGGATCCAAACGGAATACCTGGATTGCCGGAGAATCCTCAAGTCGAGAATGTACTTCGATGAGTCAATCCTCAGGTAGTGATCTAAGCAAGGCTTCAATGTAGGCGTCGGAAGCTCGAAATTTGGTGTCTCGACAAGGTTTCTACGTCGGGGCTCGAAATTGCTCAGTGACTCGGCAGAGCTTCTCTTTCAAAACCTCTCACTCATTTTCTGTCCCCAAAAATGTACCAGAGGTACGATATTTATAGAGTTCATCAACCAATGAGATGCTGTCACGTTTTGGAACACGTCAAGCCATTTGGAGGTGGCAGTCGCCATATTAGACATGGCAGTCGCCATGTTGAAAGAAGGTTCCAAAGGGTTCTATTGGCGGTTGCCATAATGTAAGTTGGCGGTTGCCAGGTTTAAGGTGGCGGTCGCCACTTTTGGCTAGGGTTTCTAAGAGATTCTATTGACGGTCGCCACAATGAATATGGCGGTCGCCTTACTTGGACAGCAAATTTCGATGGTTCGACAAAATTTCTTTGGTTTGAAGGTTTTGGGTTCAAATATTGAGCTTGGATCAATTTTTGAGGATCAAACTGAGGCACTATTCCACCTGGTTTTATCATCGGATTCACCTAAGATTAGGTGGGGTTAAATTGGGGTGTCTACAGTCCAAAATAGAAACAAATTGATCATGAAGGACGCTGAGGAAGTCCTAAAAATGGGAGGCAAATTGAGAGTTAACTTTAAAAGGATGGAACAGGACATGGTGGAAATGCTGATAGAAATGGGTTTGAAGGACTGGATAAACATTAATGGGGCAAAAGAGGTGGCAGGGGCATAGAAGGTCAGAAGACCTTAGTTGGGAGTAGCATTTGTCTATGAATCCTAAAGTCTTAACTTGGAATGTTAGAGGCATAAGAAAACCAGCCAAAAAAAGGATGGTGAAAAAACTAATCCGTACAAATGAAACCAATATAGCCATGCTCTAGGAGACCAAGAGGAAAGAATGGGCCCATAATGATGTACATAAAATTTGGGGGGGAAGTGACGAATTTGAATGGTTAGAATCAAGGGCAGAGGGAGCAGCTGGAGGATTGATTAATATATGGGAGAAGAATACATTCTCACTATCAAGGAGCATTACTCATATGAATTATATTGTAATGTTTGGTAAATTGGGGGGGAAGTTTACCTTGTGTTTTGGTCAATGTGCATGCCCCTAATGAGAATATGGGAAGAAGAGGAATATGGGATGAGTTGATGGCAATTAAAAAAGGGGAATTTGAGGGGATCTTCAATGCGATTTTGAGATGTTAAGAGAGAATAGGTGATGGAAGAATAACAAGAGGTATGAGAGTGTTTCTGGAATTCACAGAGGAAATGGAAGCAATGGACTTACCGTTGATTGGAAGGAATTTCACTTGGTCCAATTTGCAGAATATGCAAAACTAAGCAACTTTCAGTAGGCTGGATAAGTTCTTCATAACCAAGGACCTATAGGTAAGGTTGGGATGGAAGCAGTGGGGATTGCCAAGGCAGCTCTCGGATCACAATCCCATAATGTTTGGCTGTGAGGCCCTGGATTGGGAACCTAGACCCTTCCGTTTCTTTGATTCGTGGTTGAAACATCCTTCTATAGGGAAGGTTGGCAAAGAAGCCTGGAAGAAGAATTCACATCAAGGGTGGGTAGGGCATGCTTTTATGTTGAGACTTAGGGATGTCAAACAAGCTATTAGATCTTGGAGAAAGGAAGAGGAACATAACCCAAAAGCTAGGATCAACATTATCTTAGTTGAACTTAAAAGATTTGATGTCATTAGTGAGAAGTCTTCTTTGAGTGAATTGGAGATAAGGCACATGACTGAGCTAAAAGGCAACCTATGGCAGGAATTGGAGAAAAAAGAGTTAGAATGGAGGTAGAAATCAAGGATTGCTTGGCTGAAAGGCGGGGATACAAATACCAAATTTTTTTCACATTGCAGTTATACTGAGGCAGTTGAGGAACAACATCAGCTAAATTGAGAGTGAAGGGCATATGTTAACCCAGCTTGAGGAGGTGAAAGAGGAAATAGTAAAATAGTTCTCTAAGATATTTAGGGAATTGAGAAAAATCGGGCTAAAAATTATAGGAAACTTTGAGAGGAGACTTAATGAGGCTAAGGCAGTAAGATTGGAGGTGAAGTTTACTGAGTTGGAAGTTACTTCAACCATTTCTAGCTGTGTAGGAGGGACGGCACCAGGCCCTGATAGATTCAACTCCAACTTCATAAAGAAGTTCTAGGGTTTGATCAAGGAGGATGTGTTGAAATTCATGAATAAATTCCATTCTAATGGAAGGATTTTGAAAGGTATTAACGCATCTTTTCTTGTTCTTATCCCCAAATGAGGAAACCCTCAGAATCTAAATGAATACAGACCCATTACTCTGGTGACATCTATCTACAAAATCCTACTTAAGAGCTTGGCCAACAGAATGAAGATGGTGTTGAACGAGATAATTAACGAAAGGCAAACGACATTTGTTGGGGGAAGGCAAATAAGGATTTTGATAGCTAACGAGATAGTGGATATGTGGAGAAGGCAGAAGTCTGCAGGGTTTGTAATGAAAGTTGATTTTCATAAAGCCTATGGTAGTCTCAACTGGGGGTATATATTAGACATGTTAAGAAACTTGGGATTTGGGTAGAGATAGATCTCCTGGATCAAGGAGTGTATCACCACCACATCCCTATTAATTCTTGTTAATGGGGGAGTGACTAGGGATTTCCTAATGGAGAAGGGGATTAGGCAAGGAGACCCATTGTCACCTTTTCTTTTTGATGTCGTAGCTGAGGGCCGTCATTTTCTTTTGAAAAGGGCAGTGGAGGAAGGAATCATCAAAGGGGTTAATATTGGTGGCAATGGGACTAGAATCACCCATTTACAGTTCGCTGATGACACATACTATTCTACGAGGATAATCCAAAATGTTAGCCTAAGAGCTTTTTAATTAGATTTTGATGATTTTTATAATTTATTTTTTAAGTTAAATTGATTTAAAAAGATAATATTTAATATTTTTAAAAATGTAGTATTGACACAAAATGACAAATGAGTTGACACTATTAGCCATATGAGATGACTCATTTCTCAAATGGATTGACACTTAAGTATTCTTCAATAAGAATATTTTGTATTCACCTTAATTGATATTTGAGTCAACACCTTCAGGCAAAGAATACTTAATGGTCTCAAGTGTGTCAACACCTTTGAGCTAATGAGTTGACACCTTAACTTGTTTATTTAAGTTGTTTCAGAATTAAATTTTGAGTCAACACAAATAAAATTTGAGTCGACACAAAAGAACCGAGACCCTCTGCTCTTAAAAAGAGCCGACACAAACTCAATTTGAGTTGACATAAAGTGATTCTTCACTTTGGTTATCTGGGATATTGAGTCGACATAAACTGAAGATGAGTCGACACAAATGTACTGAAACTTCCTACAGAATTTGTTAGTCAACACAAAATGCAACATGAGTCGACACAAATATACCGAGCCTGCCTGAAGAATATTGAGTCGACACAAAAGTTAAAATGAGTCGACACAAAATCATCGAGGGTTCCTGCACTTTTTAGTGTCGACACGAAAGGCAATTCGAGTCGACACAAAAAGAGCCTCCTAGAAAGCTGAAGAACAAAGAGTCGACACCAAAGGTATTTGTGTCGACACCGTGTGTTGGTGAGAAGAATGAAAAAATCGTGTCGAGACCACCGAAGATCTGAGTCAACCCAACCACTGAAAGAACTAAGCCCTAGAAGTTTTTTGTTAACCCAAAACCGTTTATATCGACAACTGTGATGAAATTTAAAATACGCAGTAGAGTTCAACGGTTAGACTTTTAGCATTTATTACTCCCACCTACCTTCAATGGTCATGGATTTTCAGGAGCTTATATAAGGAGTTACTCCTCATCATTTAAAACAATTGGAGATATATATTCACTGTTAGATTGCTTAATTCAAAGTCAAAATCTCTCAAGGTTTCATTTATTGCTCATAACTCCAGCTCTTGTATCTCATCTCTTTATTTCTTATTTATTGCCAATCATTTTGTAAAGAGAGTGAGTGATACTCATTGTAACACCTCATTTATTGTATCTAAGGGTGAGTCGCCCTTTTATCCTTTGAGTGAGTGGGTAAATCTCATCAAAGAAGAACTTAAGAGATTAGAAGAAAAACGGGTGCGTGTTTTTCATAGGATCGTATTGAAATTGTAAAACGTTTTGAATGCACCTATAAGCATTCTACATTAGTAAAATTCTCAAGGGGAGTCTTGGGGTGTGGACATAGACTTGAAAGAAGCCGAACCACTATAAATCTAGGGGTCCGGTTCAATTTCTGTATCCTTAACCTCTTTAATATTCGCATTACTTTATTCTTTGATTATACTTGCTATCATTGTTTGTGATATTAAATGGTTTTTTAAAAAGGTTTTTAAAATTATTATTATCGTTTTAAAATCCAATTCACCCCCTCTTGGGTTGCCTAGAACTAACAATTGGTATCAAAGCTTAGATTCTTATTTTTTTTGACTTAATAGTTTAAGAGTTTTTATGGCAACCATTAGCATCAAACCTATCCAGTTAGAAGGTCAGTCCACCAATAGACCTCATTTGTTCAATGGAACAAACTATAATTATTGAAAAGTTAGAATGAGAATCTGCATTCAAGTCGTAGACTATGACCTTTGGAGGATTATCATGACTGGACTCAAAAAACCTACCACGACTATTGAAAGAACAATCATTCCTAAGCCAGAAAATGAATAGACCGAAAATGGAATAGGAGAGATTCAGAAGAATGCTAAGGCTATGAATCTCCTATATTGCTCTCTTGACCCCGATGAGTTCAATAGGATCTCAACATGTGACACCACCAAAGAAATATAGAATAGACTAGAAGTTACCCATGAGGGAACTAACCAAGCCATGGAATCTAAAATAAGCATGCTTGTTCATAACTATGAATTATTTAAAATAAAGTATGATGAAACAATTTCTGATATGTTTACTAGATTTACTGATATTATAAATGGACTAAAATCTCTTGGCAAGATTTATTCCAATGCAAAAATAGTGAGAAAAATCCTTAGGTGCATGCCTAAGAATTGGGAAGCTAAAGTCACTACTATCCAAGAAGCTAAAAACCTCAACACACTCAACTTGGAGGAACTTTTTGGATCACTCATGACTCATGAGATGAACATCAAAACGGATGATGAGGATGGCAATAAAAAGAAGAAGGGCATTACCTTTAAGTCTTCAACTCATGATGATGAATTCGATGAAGACTCCTCAAGTGATGAGAATGAAGACATGGCCCATATCACGAAGAAATTCAAAAAGTTTTTTAGAAATAAGAAATAAGGAGAAATGAGATTCTTCAAAAAGGATGGACACAAAGGTGAGCCTAATAAGTTCAAAGGAGATTCAAGCAAATTCAAAAACAATCACAAGAAAGACGAGATCATTTGCTATGAATGCAAAAAGTCTGGACATGTCAAGGCCGAATGTCCTCAACTCAAGAAGTAATTCAAAAAGGACTTCAAGAAGGTTATGATAGCTGCATGGGACGAAAGCAATGATAGCAACTCCGATGATGAAAAGAAAAAAAACGAGGTTGCAAATCTTTAGCTCATGGCTAAGGAAGACGACGAGGTAACACATGACCCTTTCTCCTTAGATGAATTACAAAGTGCATTTGAAGATTTGCATGATGAACTGAGAAAAATGAGTGCAAAGAACTTCATTTTTAAAAAGTTGGTTCTTTCCTCTTCATGTGAAATTGAAACCTTGAAAGAAGAAAAACTTGTTTTATCAAAATAAGTTTCCATTTTGAAAGATGAAAACAAAGTTTTAAATGAAAAGGTTGAAGATCTTACCAAAATGGTTTATAAGTTCACTCTTGGAAAGAACAATTTAGATAAACTTCTCAGTATGTAAAAATGTGTTTTCGACAAAGTCGGGATTAGATATATACCAAAGAAGAAGAAAAAGTTCTTAAGCAATATTTTTGTTAAAGCATCCTCTAATCACTCAAATGCAACTTGTTTTCACTGCTATGAGCATGGACACACCATCACACATTATCCACAAAGAAAATATTTTGATTTAACTGTCAAGAAGGTTTGGGTTCCTAAAGGAACACATCCTCAATGAACTAACTCCAAAGGACCTAATAAAGTTTGGGTACCAAAAATCAAAAAATTGATTTTCTTTGCAAGTTTGTCTCAAGTCCTTAATCAATGAGGGGATGTGGTATCTTGATAGCGCTTGCTCAAGACATATGACAAGCGACCAATCAATGTTTGCAACCTTCAAACCAAAAGATGGTGAATTTGTGGCATTCGGAGATAATAGCAAAGGAAAAATCATAGGAATCAGTTGTATCGGTAAAATTCTTTCCCCTTCTATTGAAAATATTTTGCTTGTTAATGGTTTGAAATATAACCTTCTTATCATAAGCCAACTCTGTGATAAAGGCCACAAGGTTGTCTTTGATCATGCTAAGTGTGTTATTGAAAATTCAATTAGTAACAAAGTTATTTATGAAGGTCATAGGCATGAAAATATTTACACTTTCAATCTAAATGACCTATCTAAAAATGACACTAAGTGCTTAGCCGCCTTGAGTGATAATAGTTTGTTGTGGCATAGAAGGCTTGGACATGCACACATGAACTTGATTTTCAAACTATTGAAAAAAAATGATGATTAGTTTACCTCAAATCAAATTTAAAAAAGACAGTGTGTGATGCATGTCAACAAGGCAAACAAGTTAGAAGCTCTTTTCATTCCAAAAGTGAGATTTCAACTTATAGGCCCTTATAACTATTGCACATAGACTTGTTTAGTCCAACAAGGACTCTTAGTCTTGGATGTAAGAGATATGCTTTTATTATTGTTGATGACTTCTCTAGATATACTTGGGTGCTTTTCTTAGCTCACAAGGATAAAGTCTTTTCCTTTTTTGTAAAACTGTCTTAGAGAGTTCAAAATAAAAAAGATTTCAAATCACAAGTATCCGAAGTGATCATGGTAGAGAATTTGAAAATAAAATTTTTGAAAAGTTTGGTGATGAAAATGGTATTAACCATAACATTTTTGCTCTTAGAACCACTTAACAAAATGGAGTTGTAGAGAGGAAGAATAGGACCTTGGAAGAAATGTCTAGAACCATGCTCTGTAAAAATAATCTACCACGATACTTTTGGGCTGAGACTGTGAACACAGCTTGTTTTATTGTGAACAGAGTTATAATTCGAGTTTCTCTCAAGAAAAACCCATATGAGTTATGGAACGGAAGAAAACCTAATATCAGTTATTTTTGCGCTTTTGAGTGCAAATGCTTTGTTTTAAATAACAAGAAGTAACTTTTGGACAAGTTCGATGCAAAATTTGATGAAGGCATTTTCTTAGGATATTCTTTATCTAGTAAAGCCTATAGAATTTTTAACAAAAAAACCCTAGTTGTTGAAGAATTTATACATGTGGTATTTAATGAAGCTAATCTTGGTTCTTCAAAGGAATTTTGTGAAGAAAATTTGATTGACATAGAAAAAGGTATTGATGACATCTTCATTAAAAGACCAAGAAGATCCAAATCATGAGTAAGCCTCCAATTCCCAACAAGATGAAGTTCAACAGGTTGTTGGACCTTCAAATCCTGAAAATCTAGATTTGCCTAAGGAATGGAGGTATGCTCATGGTCATCCAAAAGACCAAAAGACCTAATCATTGGTGATCCATCTCAAGGTATCAAAACTCAATCTTCTTTACATAATATTTGTGGTAATTTAGCATTCCTTTTCTAGACTAAACCATAATATTTTGAGAAAGCTAAAAATAATGAGTTTTGGACCTTGACTATGCAAAAAGAGCTTAAGCAATTTGAAAGAAAAAAAGTTTAGACTTTAGTCCCAATATCTAAGGAACACTCCATCATCGTCCAGATATTATGTCTAGTATTTGCATATGTGCTAGATTTCAATCTAATCCTAAAGAATCATATGTGACCGTCGTTAAGCGTAACTTTAGATACCTTTTTGGTACACAAAATCTAAGATTGTTCTATCCTAGAAGAATAGAAAAAGTACAAGTGGAACATGTCAATTCCTTGGACACTCACTAATCTCATGGTTCAGTAAGAAACAGAACTCAGTAGCTTTATCAACAGCTGAGGCTGAGTACATAACAGTTGGTAGCTATTGTGCACAAGTTCTTTGGATGAAGCAACAACTAGAGGACTATGATTTTTTCTTAGATCATATTCCTATCAAATGCGATAACACTAGTGCCATCAATATATCCAAGAACTCTATACAACACTTCAGAACAAAGTACATTGAGATTAGACATCACTTTATAAGAGATCATGTACAAAAGGTAATATTAAACTTGAATTCATAGGCACATATTACCAACTTGCGAATATATTCACTAAGCCATTAAATGAAGAAAAAATATGTTGTATAAGAAGAGAACTTGGTATGTTATGTGCTTCTAATTGATGATTAAAATGCTATACCAACCATGTCTGCTCAATGCATTTCAATACCTTTTATATGCTATATTAATATGTGAAATGTGCTGACCCTACTTGAAAAAGTGTCGACACATATGTGTTTGAGCTGACTCAAAGCTATGTTGAAGAGACACTGCTGGAAAAAGTGTCGACCCCATTCTATATAGCGTCGACTTAATTTCGACGTCTTGCTCTTGGTAAATTTGGGTCGACCCAATGCTTAAACGTGTCGACTCAATTGGCCGAAAGTGTCGACCCTTCTTGAAAAAGTATCGACACAAATTCCATTTCTGGACACCCGCACTCGCGAAGAATCATGTCGACTCAAATTCTATTTGTGTCGACACAAATCTTTTACCTATTTAAAAGGCACCGGTCCCCATCATTCGCGTCGTTTCACTCTTTCTCTCTATAACTATTCATCTCTCGTAGTTTTTTCCTCCTTTCAAAAAATCGAGTTGACCCATCCCTCCGCCTTTCTTTGATCTACCTTTTCGATAAAAAATGACCTCTCAGACTATGGGAAAGGGAAGGGAATGAACTAGTGACGAAGGCCTGTCGAATCCTAGGGCTCACAAAAAGCAAAAGAAGACAGAGACGACAATGGCGACGACGATGGGAACCACGGCAATTGAAATGTCGAAGTCGTTGAGTTTCAAGTCAAACAAGTTCTAGAACCTACACTTCTCCTCATTCGTGAATCGCAAGGTAATTCCAAGCCGCTCTATAGATTTCTCTTATTTCGATTCCATTGAAATGAGGTTTAAAGATTTGTTCTCTAATCTTCGTTGGGAGAGGTTACTCCAAAACCATAACCCCCACTATCCCACACTTGTGAAGCTTTTCTATTCGCACTTCCATATTTCATTTATTCCCAGCACCACAATTACTTCATGGGTGAACGAAATTGAAATCCATTTGACTTCAAATGTTCTTAATGAAATTCTGTGTATCCCCAAGGGTGAAATAGATCCCTTAAAACCCTTAGAGGCAAACTCCCTAAAGCCAGAAATGTGCATTCTCCATCACATAGTAGACCATATCTTTTTGCTCCATATGGAAAAGTTCGAATATGACACTTACATGCACATATTCATCATGTGGTGTATTATTGAACAAAAGAATCTTGATCTTGGCTTTCTTTCCATCTTGGACATGCTCCAGTCTCATGGGACGTCTAATTCATATCTCCATCACGCTATGTTCTTAACAAAAGTTTTTCAACATTTTGGCATAGATCTCTCTGCTGAAAAAGTGGCTTCTTTTTCAAAACACGACCTTTGCGGGGCATCCACTCTTAAACACATCCAAATTTTTAAAATTGACGGAGTATGGACTACCCGTCGTGGTACCCCATCTATCCCTAGAAATCTTTCTGCCTCTCGTGACTTTTTTCCTATACCAGTTGATTTTGGATCTCCTGTTCCACCCACCACCAGGACCGACACTCTTGGACCCTTATTTGCTCCTTCTCATGTTCTTTCTCCTCCTCATGTTGATACTCCACTTGCTCCATTTGCTGCCTCTCATATTGATCTATTTGAGGTTGTTTCTTTGGTAAAGGATTTGTCTTTTTTTTTACCATTTTTCAAACCAAGGTCGACCAAGATGTTACGCCCCAAACACCAGGGTCACGCGAAAGCCCACCCAAACACCGTTTGAGAAAATAAGATTTGCAGTTGGAAAACATCAACTCAAAAATGTTACAACATTTGGATAAAGATCCCCAAGTTATCTCTCATAAACAGTAAACATGCAATCTCATACATGAATAAGTATATTGCCTCAAGGCGTACAAAACTCGCCTTTTGAAACAAGCACCACATGTATAAGTACATGTAAAAATAGGAAAACTACAACTAGTCTTCCGCCACCATAGGAATCTAGGTCAACTCCTCGCGCTCACCTTAAAAGGTTTTTACTGCAAAATCCCACACCGTGAGCCAAATCCCAATAAAAAAAAAAGATAGTAAAACTGTAAAGCAAGCTATGCAATCATAAGCATACGGGCTCAACCACAGGAGCCAAAAAAGTTTTCCTTCCAAAACCACAAGTTTTTCCATCAGCCTAACAAGAGCTTCAAAAAGATTTTATCTCATAAAATTCCACATTTTCTATCCTTCAAACTTTGCATATCATCCTAACAGATATCATGCCACAATTAAGAAAAAGCTGTAAATAAACAGTAACCTCCACTCAGGCCACTCAGCCGAGGAGAAAGATAAAATGTACTCCTATGTACTGACTCTGCCTCACAGACAAAGGTAATAACTATAGACTCCTGTCCATTATCGTAGTCATGAACCACTTAAAGGCTACTAGATAATGACAAGTTCTGTACAGAGCTACAACAATAAAGCCACTCACGAGGCAACATACTTCTTTACGAATTTCCACGATCGATGAACGAATCTAACCAAATCACGTTTACGGGGATTAACCCGAGGGACCGTAGCGAACCCACTCTGCGCACGTTTTTGGACTTCCACCAATGAGCAATAAAAGCCTAACTCAAAACCACACACTGTCACGGTACTTCTGTGGAAACATTTAAAAACCCACCGTAACTCAACTACGAAAACCCGCAAACAGTTTATACAACACATGTATAAAAAGAGATCCACTCCATTAAAATGGAGATCAACAACCACTTCCAACAAAATATTTAAGAGTTGAGACTCAACCCTACGGGTTAGCTCCAAACCTCTAAAAATTAGTTTTCACCATTTTCACAAAACAGCTCATTTTCAAACCTCTTTTTGAAAACTACGGATACCACATAACCGAATCACGTATACAACCGAAAAAGGCGTAAAACCCCACTTTTACCCAATACCAAGGTTTACACATGAAAATCACATTTGATGTATTTTTTACATAGTGAAAACACATATAATTACATATATCACCTTTATACAACAGTGAGGTCTAGAATCTTACCTCGGAGAATCAAGAACTCGACGTCTCAAAACTATACAGCGTCAAAACGAGAGTCTAACCAGGTGGATGCGAAGCTCTCAGAAAGGTTAAGAAAGGTTTAAACAAGCCCCGGGCCCTCAAAGCTAGAAAGAATGTAGAGAAAAGGAAAACTTAGCAGTTAAGAAAGGTTTAAACAAATATCTCCAGCCCTTGGGATATTTATAGAAAACGGCAAAAAGTACTATCCAGGCGACTAAACCCCAGTCGACCGAACCCAAAAAACTCGGTCCAGTCGACTGGGCCAAACCCTCCAGTCGACTGAACTGCTGGGCAGTGTGTTTTCGATGCTGAAACAAGTTTTTTGGTCCAAACACAAGTAAAACAAGCCTCTACCAAACCCCGAAAAGCGTACAACACATTTCTACATACTGTTCTACAACTTTAAAGCGTAACTCATGCATTGAGACTATTCATGTACTGAAAGTAACATGTCATGCATATAAATAACTCAAAAGAATAAGGTTCCAGGTCTCACTACTCTCCCCCCTTGAGGAATTTTGCCCCCAAAATTCGCAACAAGGTCACGAGGTAAACAGGTCTAGGTATCTAGCATGCATCCCTGACTCGAGCTCCCATGTCGCTTCTTCAATCCTGCGATGAAGCCAAAGGACCTTGACATATGAAATTGTTCTCCCCCGCAACACCTGCACCTTTATATCAAGAATCCTTACTGGACGCTCCTCATAAGTGGCATCCTCATCAACCCGTAGCTCAGTCCAATCTAACATATGTGAAGGATCAGGCTCGTACCTCTGAAGTATAGAAACGTAGAACACGTTATGCACAGATGCTAACTGAGGTGGCAAAACCAAATGATAAGCAACCTCTCCAACCCTGTCGAGGATCTCAAATGGTCCAATGAAGCGTGGTGATAGTTTCCCGCTACGATCAAATCTCATCAAACCTCTACGTGGTGAGACCTTTAGAAACACATGATCTCCCACCGCAAACTCCAAAGGTCGCCTCCTCTAATCTGTATAACTCTTCTAGCGGCTTTGCGCTGTCATAAGGCGTTGGCGAATCACGGTAACCTTCTCTGTCGTCTCCCGTACCATGTCGAGTCCCAAGACTGTGGTCTCTCCCACATCTGTCTAACACACGGGCGATCTACACAGTCTACCATACAAAGCCTCATATGGTACCATCCCAATACTAGACTGATAGCTATTGTTGTATGCAAACTCTGCCAGTGGTAGATGATCCTCCCACGAACCTTTGAAATCAAGGACACAAGCCCTCAGCATATCCTCCAGAATCTGTATAGTCCTCTTAGACTGACCATCCGTCTGGGGGTGAAAAGAAGTACTAAACATCAAGTTCACCCCCAAAGCCTCCTGAAGGCTCTGCCAAAAGCGCGATGTGAAGTGCGGGTCTCGGTCCGAAACAATAGACACTGGCACTCCATGTAATCGGACTATCTCTCTGATATACAAGCGACTCAGTCGTTCCACCGAATCCTTCACTCGGATGGGGAGAAGGTGTGTAGATTTCGTCAACCTATCAACCACAATCTACACGGTGTCGTGTCCCCTAGGTGATCGAGGAAGTTCTGACATAAGGTCCATAGTGACGTGCTCCCACTCCCACTTCCACTCTGGTGTTCCGCCTTCACCTTCTGACAGGTAAGGCACCAAGAAAGAAACTGAATCACGTCTCTCTTCATTCCCGTCCAACAGAACTGACGACGTAGGTCATGATACATCTTTGTGCCTCCAGGATGCACTGCAAGGTGAGAAAGATGGCACTCACGTAGTAGATCTGCTTGGCATGAATCTGGCATAAACAACCTCCCAACCAATCTCAGACTCTGATCTGAACCCATAATCCAGCCCGTTGTATCCTCTCCACTAGTAACATGATCTCGTATCATCTAAGCCTCCTGGTTCGTCTGCTGGACCTCTAGCACACGTGCTATCAATGCTGATCGAGTAACTAATGAAAACAAAGTGGCACCCATCGCTGTCTCCTCGAGACACAAATCAAACTCCCCAACCTCTCCAAGCATGTCCCACTCACGTATAACCACAGAAGCTAACGACCCGTGAGATCTCCTACGGAGCGCGTCTACCACAACATTGGCCTTCCCTGGATGATACTACAAATCAAAATCATAATCCTCCAACAGCTCCATCCACCGCCATTGGCGGAAGTTCAGGTCCTTCTGCGAAAACAAGTATTTTAAGCTCTTGTGATAGGAGAAAATCTCGAAATGCTCACCAAACAGGTAGTGACGCCATGTCTTCAAGGCGAAGACCACAGCTGCCAACTCCAAATCGTGTGTTCGATAGTTCCGCTAGTGCGTCTTCAACTGCCGGGAACCGTAGGCTATAACCTTATCCTTCTGCATCAGAACACATCCAAGACCGTCGTGTGATGCATCGTAGTACACTGTATATCCCAAGCCTCGCTCTGGAATGATCAACACTGGAGGACTAGTCAACCTCGTCTTCAGCTCCTGGAAAGCTGACTCACAAGATGAACTCCAAGTAAACACAACTCCCTTCCACGTCAGACGCGTCATCGGTGCAGCGAGTCTAGCAAAGTCCTTCACCAACCGTCAGTAGTAACCTGCTAAACCCAGAAAATTGCGAATCTCGAAGACACTCTTCGGTCGCTCCCAACCGGTTACTACATTTGTCTTCGATGAATCCATAGCTACCCCATCTGTCGACACCACGTGTCCCAAAAATCTCACCTCCGACATCCAGAATTCGCACTTCTCGTACTTCACGTACAAGCGGTGCTCTCTCAAAGTCTGTAGTATGATCCACAGGTGATCCTCGTGCGCCTCTCTAGTAGGTGAATATATCAAAATATCATCCACAAACACTACTACAAAACTGTTCAGATAAGGATGGAAGATTCGGTTCATCAAACTCATGAACGTAGCAGGTGCGTTCGTCAAACCGAATGGCATAACTAGAAACTCGTAGTGACCATAGCGAGTTCAGAAGGCGGTCTTCACTATGTCCTTGTCCCTAATCCTCAACTTGTGGTATCCTGATCTCAAGTCAATCTTCGAGAAACAGCTCGAACCCTTCAGCTGGTCGAACAAATCATCTATCCTCG